>PVJC01007276.1:0-52076 GCA_004026665.1 Murina feae | reverse complement strand
CGGGAAGGGGGAAAGGAAGGCAGCAGGGGACGGGTGAGTGGGAAAGAGTTGGTGGCCTGCTTGGCGGCTTCCCAGGTCCCTTCCGGGGATCAGGGAGCAGGAAAAGGCTGGCCTGACCACGAGGCGGGGTTTTCCCTGCTTTCTGGTGGCTGGAGGAAGATGGGCAGTAGGCAAGCTTGGGAGGCAGGCCGCACCCAGCAAGAGTCTGAGAGATCAACATAGAGGGGGTGCCTGCTCCAAGCCTTGATGGTGTGCCTGGGGGCAGGCCCCCGGCAGGTAGACACACACAGGAGGACTGCTCCGAGCCTCAGATGCGGCTGGGGGCAGGTCCCCAGTGGCGACACACACACACACACACACACACACACACACACACACACACTAAAGGCGCCTGGCAGACTGGGGCCATCATAGGACATCCACTGATGGGTCCCAGACTGTGAGAGGGCACAGGCCGGGCTGAGAGACTCCCTTCACCCCGAGTGCACAAATTTTTGTGCACCGGGCCCCTAGTTTTTTATAATAAAAGAATTACCCTACCAAGGTATTCTACCAAGTATGAAGTTTTTGCTATAAGCAACAGAGTCTCGATATAAATGGAATAAAAGCAAATAGAATAATAATGAAGAATTAACCAATTCAGTATACCAGAGTAAGATTTTTAAATACTCCTCTATCAGGTAAAGAAAATACCTGAACTATATGAAATTTATGTAAATAAAAAGTCAGATATATATATAAAACAATCATGCAATTAACATAATTTTTTCAGTTCATGTGGAAACTTTATAAAGTTTACTACAAACCAGGCCACAAAGTAAGTCCCCAAAGTGTCACATAATATGTATAATAAAGACTATACTAGACAATGCAATTTAGATGAAAATCAATAATTAAAGGTTAATTTACAAATATATTTTAAAACAGAAATTGTTCTCCTGAATAACTCCTTGGCCAAAGAGGAAATTAAAGGGGAAGAGAGTGACAATAAACATTCCACTCAAAAGTGCAGTTGAATAGTATGTAGAAATTACTAGCTTCTTTCTAAGGGCAAGGCTGTCATGAGGAAAAATGTAATGAAGAAAGAATTACAAACATGCAAAGATTCTAGAAGACTAAAATGACAACTTTTTAAATCCTACACTATGTCCAAAATTCTTATATCCACTTTGTGCTGTTTTAGTAAGCATTTCTGTGCTGTATTTTTACAGAGCATGAAAGGTTTGCTGGTAAAAAGGTTGATGCTTAAGGAGTCAAATCATGAACACAGAAGTCAGATGGCACGGGCTTGAATTTCTACTCTTCTAGTTGAATGACTAAGGGCAAGTTATTAGCTTCAAATTTTTCATCTAAATTGTTTTAGTTGTTATAGATTTTTTTGTCCTTTAAGTTCTAGAATCAACTTGTGTATATATACATAAAATCCTACTGGGTAGAATTTTTATTAAATCTATAGATAATTTTGGGGCCAGTTGACATCTCTGCTGTGTTCAGATTTCTAGTCCATAAACATGGTATGCTTTTCCATTACTTAGGTCTTTATGAGAATTTCTTTTCTCAATATTTTATACTTTTAAATATAGAGACCTTATACATATTATATAAGATATTTATACTTAAGTGTTTCTTTTTTGAATTCTGTTGTAAAAGGTAATTCATTTTAAATTTTGCATTTAAATTTTGGTTTCAAAAATTTCACTGCTTGTATATAGACATACAATTTACTTTTGTGTGTTGACTTCATATCCTGCAATCTTGCTACACTCACTTATTCCAGTACATTCAAGAGTTTTAAAGGGATTTCATGAATCAGCCTAGAGAGATGTCCCCAGAACAGCCTGTCTTTAGTGAAGAAATTTCACTGAATGTTGTTTAGAAACAAAATATTGGAAATTACAAGAGGAACAGGGCTCACTAAGTAGGATTTTCCCCCTTATTTCTATATTTTCCCTCCCTTTCTGTTAAATGGCATTTAGTTTTGGAAACAGTCATTTCTACATGCAAACATTGGAATTGTGTAAGACTAGATGTCCTAGGTTTAGTAATGGCACAGCTCCACTTCCCATATGTGTAGTCTTGTATAATAATTTCTGGGTTGACTCTAGTGTTTTTTGTTTTTGTGCTTTAGTCTGAGAATTCTTGAGGTACCTACATACATAAATAAGATTAAATCATTTCCAAGATAATGTTATTCTAACTATAATGTATTACATTCAAATCCATATATGAAAATGCTCAGTTAATCAGAATATTCAATTAACAAAAAAGTCAGTCCATTAGAGATAAATTTGCCTTTTGCAAATGAGGCAAATCCACTAGTGCTAAACCATAAATAATATACAATGAAGTTACCATTACTTTATCAGCCACATAATTAGAAAAGAATTAATTGGTATCTATGAACTACAAAGAATGTAGGCTGATGATGGTTGGTTGCAATCCTTTGTTTGTTTAAAGGTCAATGGGGAGAAAAGGAGACATATGTACTACTATTTGTAATACTTTAAACAATAAAATTAAGATATCTCTCTCTCTCTCTCTCTCTCTCTCTCTCTATATATATATATATATATATATATATATATATATATATATATATATTTCAGAGAGGAAGGAAGAGATAGAGAGAGATAGAAACAGCAATGATGAGAGAGAATCATTTATCATCTGGCTGCCTCCTGCATGCTCCACACTGGGGATCAAGCAACAACCCAGGCATGTGCCCTGACTGGGAATTGAACTGTGACTTTCTGGTTCATAGGTTGATACTGAGTCATGCCAGCTGGGTACAATTCTCAAACTTAATATCCTATACCTTGCTACAGTCCTCAAAGAAAATGTTAAAAACCTCCTAGAAAAAATGACTCAAATAGCTAATACTACCAGTGACATGTAATTTATCACCCCAATTTTCTTGAAGGACCTATATAATAAATGTGCCTTATATTTTCTCTTTCTAAATATAATATAAATATCTTGACCCTTCAGACAGTGACAATGACTTTTTTTAATATCTGATTTATTTTCTATCATTTTGTAGACAGCAATTATTAAATAATTGTTAAATAAATCAATTAATGAAGAAATGACTGCAACATTGACTTAGTGTGAACAAAGTCAATGCTAATTAGAGCCAGCATGCCACAGTTTAAGGGCATGCACCTTCCCTCTGGGATAAGCAGATGAGTCTGTGGTTTCTGAGCATCTCACGGACCCATTATCTGGCAATGGATCCCCATATCGGTGCCTAATTAAAGTATTTTTCTGAAAGGCATCAAAAAGTTAAAGTTGCTTCAAACAAGATGTGTCTGGCATGCAGAAACATTCTGGCCCTAGCACACTGCAGTCTCTGCATCTGGGTGATGTAAGCACTGGCCTTAGCTGTACCCAATTTAGACATCAGAAACTTGTCCGTTTGTACTATGCTATTTACCCATTACACTCATTCAATTTCCCCACATGCCGTTCCCAATTATCTACCAATTTAGTCCATTTAATCTATCTCTACTATAGTAAATATGTTCCCCTTTGGCATTTACTAGCACGTGGGTCGGACTTTCAAGGGCCTCTAACAGGCTTTGTGATTCATTTATTTTTCCTCTTCCCATTCAATTTTGTACTTATGAATCATCACAAAAGTGGATGCTGCTGCTTTAGACAAATGCACTGGCAAGAACCTAACTATACAACTGCCCTTTTAGTTCTGAAACTACATGAAACAGAATAATGGTTGCAAAATTGATCTAGGCCACAGGGTAGAAACCATACTTAAACTTCATTCAGCATAGCACCTGCCACAGAGCCAATGCCTGGGTGCCATTTACGATCCTTTCCATTATTGTTGATAATAGCAGTGTTTACAAATGGAACAACATTTCTCCTACTGCAGATCAAAAGAATCTAGAAAAATAGGCAATTATTTTATTTGAGAGAGGAAGAAAGTAATAATTCAATTTCCTCAGTTTTGCTGGGAGCTTGGCAGCTAATGTTAATTATTACCTCTAGTCATATGGGCATCAGTATAACTAGCACTTCTAAATTAAATAAAGAGCAGTTATCTATTTTTGTTTTGTAGGCTATTTGGCCCATCCTAACTTTTGGGAAGAGGACCAGTCTGGCTTATCTGACCTATAGGCACTTCCCCCAGGTACTTCAAAGCACTCCTACCTCTCCTTCAGCACTGACCCTTTGGATCCTGGAGGTTGATTTGTAATCATGTACCTTTGCATCACCCATAAGATCTTTATTAAGGAGACTTTATTAAGGAGGCTTCTCTGTTTTAATATGTTTCTTGACACTTCAGGAAAGCTCTTTCTCCGATGTGTCAAGAAAAATATCGCAACACTACAGAAGAACACACAGAAACTCAAGAACTCCAGGGTTTGCCACTATGAATATTTTATCATGGGAAGAGAATCAGTTGATATAACCAAAAGATGATTCAGAAGATTATCAAGTCCACAAGAACTTTACAAAAAGACACATTCTTGGAAAAAATTGTTTACGTGGCAGTCTTATTGAAAAAGGGTCCTTCTTTGATGTGGCCAGTTTGGGAGGTCAAGGGTTTTCTATGCCTAATGGTTGACTCAATAATTTCCCCCACACACATAAATTAGAAATAAGAGAAAACATAATCTTCTAGCTGGCAATGGCCACATTAGCCTACACAAACCTGAGATTCTGAAAAATGGATCTTGGCACAGATGGCTGTTTGACCACCCAGTTTGCATTCCCCTCTCTCATCCTTACATACAGAATCTGATTTTATTTTGGAGGGCAATTTGCCCAGATAAAAGAGTGTATTTCCTAGTCTTTCTAAAATTAGTAGTGACTAGTGAGACTAAAGTGTAAACAATTGGTGGGATATCCGAGAAAGCTCTTTAAAGATATTCAACTCCTCAGGAAGGTGCTTATTTGCAGCCCTCACCACCACTACAACCACTTTTTTGTCAGTGAGATACACACGTGATGGACAGGAACACTCCAGTAGTCACTATGGACCATTTTGTAGATAAATGAAACATGCAAAGGATGGTGAAGCAGAAGAAAGAGGAGGCTGGTCAATGACAGCTATTACCCTGATTTGCCATCTCTGAACTTTCTACCTCTTATAGGAGAGAAAAGGGAAATCAGTGTCTATTTAATGCCACTATCCTTTGGGTTTTCTGTTTAGGGAATTCTGCCAAGACTAATCCTAACTGACAAACTGAACAAGCAATCATCTAAGCTGATGGAGCACTATCTATGTCCTTCACATTGGATTAGTTGCTTATAATAATACAGTAGATGCTGACGAGGTTATCCTTGCCCTCTGATTTAAAACTTAAGGAAATAAGACTGAACACATAGAAATGTCAACACTTCTGTCAGAAATACACATGAACTCATCTAACACACTGTAGTATTTCTGTTATGATGCCATTATCCATACAACTTTTCCTTCTTAATAACACCGAATAATCCTTGAAAGATAAACTGGGCCTAATTAAAAACCCGAGTAATCAATGAGACCATTATAACTATGCACAATAGCAATGATGATATGTGAGTTTTCCTGGCATTCTGTTTCTCTTTCATAGCTAGAGAGGATTCCAACTTGTTCTACCTTGTGATTTGCTTCCTTCTCGAATTCAATAAGCTCCTGCTTAATCACTTAAGTGCTTGGACTTGTTAAATAAGTTATACCAGGAGGCCATTAGAATGGGATGTCTCATATGGTAATGGCCTGCTGAGCAAACCCAAACCTAAAAGTCTCCAGGTCACAAAATCCAAACCCAAGGAGAACCAAACCCAGTCAGCCATCTAGGCTTTGAGCTCCAGCCGATCACTAATGTCCTTACTTCACTTCAGTGTTCGCCCCATAAAAATCTCTCCTCCAGATCCTGTCTGCACAGCACTTCTAATCACTTTTGGTTTGATGCTGCCCGATTCAAATAAGTTTTTGCTCAAATAAGCCCTTAAAATAGTTTCGTATTCCTTAGTTTTTTATTGAACAGACTTCTGTGATGGTGAATTGGGAATGGGAGAATGGGAGTTCCATAAAGCAGGAGATGCACAGTGGCATAGACTGAAAGAGTGGTTTTTTTCTTTAGTGTTCAATAGCTTTTCAACAAAGGTTTGACATCCATTTACCTCAGTCAACGAGTAAGTGTATTTTAACTTTTTCAGAAACTGGCAGGTTATTTTCCAAAGTGGCTGTTCCATTTTATACTACCACCAGCGGTGACTGAGAATTCCAGTTACTGCATTCTCAGGCACACTGTCAGTTTGTTATAGCCTTTCTAATGATATGCGGTGGTATTTCACTGTCATCTTAACTTCCATTTTTCTGATGACTAATAATAGTAACTTTTCAGTCGAATTGGCCATTTGTAGATCTTCTTTTGTGCAATGTCTGTTCAAATTTTGCCCATTTTCAATTGGTTTTGCTTAACTTACTGTTATTGAATTATAAAACCCATTTCATGAGTATTTATAAGATACAAGTACTTCATTCTGGATAGTAGCTATTGCTGCTCCTTCAAGTTCACTGATCTATTTTTTTTCTTCATTGTCTAAGATAATAAATCTATCCTGTGAAATTTTGAACTCATATATTTATTTTTTCAGCCCTGGAAGCTACTCATATGTTTTATATGTTTCATTCTTCTCAATATGTTTATGTTTTACTTTAAATTATAGAATATTTAAAAGAGCTCTTTGCAAGTCATTCTCTTTCACGCTTATTAGGTGCTTACATTAATATAGTAGACATTCTGGTTTTATTTAACTCCATCATCTCTATGACTTCTGGATCTATTTTTTATGCCCGAATTGTCTTTTGATTGTTGTTCACATGTTTTTGTTTCTTTTGATTGCTGATACTTTTAGATTGGATGCTGCCTTATGAATGCTATGTTCTTATCTAAACTGTGCTATCTTCCTTTGAAGAATGTTCTCTTTTGATTTGGGGCAGTGGAATGGAAAGGATCAGCTTTTTCCTTTTAAGCTTTGTTTCTAGGTTTTGTGAGGTTAGGTCTAATTTAGCCAGGATTCTGAAGTTTGACCTTTTGGGAATTTCTACCCAATGCCTGTGTGACCCCTGAGTCTCTCCATGCTAGAATGTCTCCCAGTCCAATATGTTCTCTTGATATTGTTTGGTTTATAGCTCCTTGGTCATTCTTTGTCCTCTTGGAGCATCACTCTATACTTACACAGTTTAGTTTTCATTAGAATACTTAAAAGGCCCCTCTGCCCCCCTGCAGAGTTCCTGGGCTCTGTCTCTGAGAAGCTTCCTCTCTTCTGGTACTTTGCCCCACCACTAGCAGTTTCCTCCATTTATATGAACTCTGGCCTCTGTCACTTCAATTCAGTGAAATCACCAATGCTTTCCTGGAGCCTCTCTCTGGACCAGGGTCCATTGAACACCTACAGGTAGAGGCAGGGTTAGAGTTTACCTTGCTTGGTTCCATTCTCTCATGGGACACAATCCTGCTTACCAGTTATCTGAAACCAGAGCTGCTTTGTATTTTTTCCAGATTTCTACTTGTTTACAGGAGAAGAGAAAGTTTATTACTGCCATGACCAGAAGCACACTTAACCTAGATCAGTGGTTCTCAACCTTCTGGCTCTTTAAATACAGTTCGTCATGTTGTGACCCAACCATAAAATTATTTTTATTGCTACTTCATAACTGTAATGTTGCTACTGCTATGAATCGTAATGTAAATATCTGATATGCAGGATGGTCTTAGGCGACCCCTGTGAAAGGGTCATTCGACCGCCAAAGGGGTCGCAACCCAAAGGTTGAGAACTGCTGCTCTAGATCAAGCATGTCAAACTCAAAGGCTAACATGGGTCAAATAAACGAGGTTTAAGTTTATGTGGGCTGCAAAAATATTCATTGTGGGCCGCATGCAGCCTATGGGCTGTGAGTTTGATATGCTTGTCCTAGATGAATATTTCTTCATATGAATGTGTAGTGTGATGGTCATTGACATAGAGACAATGAACCAATTGTGATGTACTAGTATGAGGGTCCTAATATGTATAAGATCTTAATATATTATAATAAGGTATTTAAAACAATGCAGATGAGAGAAATTATTCAACAAATAATAGGAAATTCAACAAATCAACAAATGACAAGTGCTGGTAAGAATGTGGAGAAAAATGAAGCCTAATACACTGCTTATAACAATGAAGACTGGTGCAGCTATTATGGAAAATAGTATGGAGTTGCCTCAGAAAAATAAATACAGGACTTCCATTTGACCTAGTGATCCCACTTTTAGGAATATATCCTAAGAAATACTAAATACCAATCAGAAAGAATTTATGTATCTCTATGTTCAAAGCATCACAATTTATAAAAGCTAAGATCTGAAAACTGCCCAAGTGCCCATCAGTAGATGAGTGGATAAAATAGCTGTGGTATATTTACACCATGGAATACTATGAAGCAGTGAAAATGGATATCTTACCCTTTTAGACAGCATGGAGGGACCTGGAGAGTATTATGCTAAGATAAATAAGCCAGTCAGAGAAAGACAAGTATCACATGATTCTTATATGTGGAATCTAATGAACAATATAAGCTGATGAATAAAATAGATCCAGAGACATAGAAGCATAGACTAATAAATTTCAGAGGGAAGGTGGGGGTGGGGAGTGATTAACGGTAGAAGTTACATGCATATATGCATAATGCATGCACAACAACAATAGAGTGGTGAAGGCCTGGGAGGGGCAGGTGGGGGGGTGGAGGGGTCAATAGGAAAACAAACAAACAAATAAACAAAGAGGACCTCAGTAATACTTTCAACAATAAAGATAAATTTAAAAAAATAATGGGATGCTGACTATAAATGATCTGGGAAACCAGAAATAAGAGAGATAATTGGACTGGAAAAATCAGGAATATTTATTTTTAAAAGGTTGGTTTGACTCAAACCTAAAAAAAGTGTTAGGACTGAGATAAGCTGAAAAGAAATGAAGACAGGCATATGAAGGAAACTTCCAGGTCTTCCAGCTGCCTCCAATAGGGACAATATCAAGACTTAGGTAAAAAAGCTGCTTGAATTTGCTTTAGTTGAGTAGTTAAGCTCTGTATGGTTGCCTGGTGTTTTTACCTCCCAAATAAGTATTATATGTCCACTCAGTTTATGAGACATCTGTTAAAGTCCTTTGAAAATAATAATGTCTATACAAATAGTTAATATCACTATTTATCCACGTATGTGGGCTGAAGTTCAGGTAGCATTCAACACAAACACTCAATAGCTATTATCAAAACAACCCTGCTACTGAGATGAATAGAAGTCAACCTAAAGAGATAGTCAGTGTCACATGTTTCAAACACAAACTTCACCCAATTAAACTTGCCTCACCAACCCAATGATGATGCTTAATGAAACCTCTTTGTACTTAGATGTGCTATTTTAATAAGACATGGACAGATTTAACAGGTGTTGCAATGAACAAGTAAATATTTTTCAGTCAATAAATCTGCAAATAGATATTCAGGATAGATTTAAATGTAGCACTGCAAGTACTATTTTATTACTAATTTCAGATGCATACAAATATTCATGGTCCGCTGGAAGTAGCATCTCCATGTGGTATGATTTGCAAAGTCTTCGCACATCTCATGTATTATTATAAAATTGAGGGGACATTTTAGCATTGTAAATATGCTGTATTTCATAAGTCAAATGCTTATGTGACTTGGTGAAAAAAAAACACCTACTATGGTAACATCTGAGTCACAAATTGAATGTATTCACTTGAGATATTTCATATCTTTCTATACCTGAATTTCTCCATTTCTAAATTGAATTATCTAAACTACCGAACAACTTGGCGGAATGAAAAAAGAAGAGAAAGTTGTTCTGATGAAACAAATATTCTATGTACATTTTATTTATTTTTTTAAATATATTTTATTGATTTTTTACAGAGAGGAAGAGAGAGAGAGGTAGAAAAATCAATGAGAGAGAAACATCGATCAGCTGCCTCCTGCACACCTCCTACTGGAGATGTGTCCGTAACCAAGGTACATGCCCTTAACCAGAATTGAACCTGGGACCCTTCAGTCTGCAGGCCGATGCTCTATCCACTGAGCCAAACGGGTTAGAGCTTCTATGTACATTTAAAGAAAAATAATTTTATAATGTACTATGGAAATATTGCTGCACAGATTCCCCCTCATGGAAACTATATTTAAAAAGTAAGGTTGAAGACAGAAGCAATATGGCATTAATGCTTTTCCATTTTAATGATAAATAGAAGTTATTTTCAATTTTATACTTCCTTCTAGTGAAGTAAAAACTGCATGGCTTATATGACAGAAATAAAATTATGCAGAGAAGCTGCACTTAGAGAGATAATTTAGTCTAATATTGAAGATCAGGATTATAAAAACACTTGACTAAAGAAATATATTTATGGCAAAATAAAAAAAATTCATTCCTTAGACCAAGAAAATATTTGGACAAATGTTGTTCACATCTTTAGTTCACCAAACAATTTCTATTTGGCTTTAATTCTTTATAATGGGTAAGTCAGCTCTTCTAATGAGACTATTTGCTTAATAGTTATAAGATAAAGCAACACTTAATTTTATATAAATAGAAAAGGTAAACATATAAAACTTTTTGTCAAAAACAGGGAAACAGGTTATTCATTTTGAGCAATATCACCATTTTTTCCCTACACCCTTGGCACGGTGGTAGCATACAATGGGTGTTCAATAAATACTGGTTGAATAAATAATTGGATAGTAGTAGGAATTTCTTATAAGATTATAGAATAGTAAACAAATTCAAGAAATTTATAACTCACATTGGCAAAGCATGCATCTTATTAAAAAAGTTATTTTCAGGTACTGCAACATATTGATTGTTTTAGCCTTATATAGTACTATATAGTTTTGGGGGGATTTTATTACTGTCCCCAACTACCAAAAACTAAAAGGGAAAAGTAAGGCTCATACTTTAGGCTCAATTCAAACCTGAGAATGAATTCACAAAAAGAGGAAAGAATTTGCATACTGAAAATAAGGGATCCAAGACAATTTTTCTATGGTTCTACAGGTAGTTACTTTATACACCAGTCTCATTATACTTTGCACACTAGCAGCATTAGTTAAAGTTAAAAAGTAAATTAACTCACTTCTCCTTCTCCACTCTCCTTTCATTACTCCCAGCCCTGGGCACTGTTATGATACAGCCAATCTGCATGAGTTTTCAGACAGTTTCACAGCTATCCTTAAAACAGTATGTCTTTTAAAAATATTTTAGCAATATCTTAAAACAATCACATACTTGTGATCATTCCTTGTCTCTTCTGTATCTTAAAATTTTCAGTCCATGATGGGTTATTCTTATCAGCATTTTAAAATAATCTGGCTCTTTGCCATAAATACAGTCATGACCATAAGATCAATCACAATGAAAACTACTCTCGCTGGAACTGTTTCCCATTTATTCACCTCTCTGATTACCTCTTCCCTACACTGCCAAACTTCTCAGAATAGTTGTCTATATGTGTCACCGATTTCTCACTTCTCTTTCAGTCCACCTTGTAAACCTACCATTGGAGTTCCTACTATTTTCTGTGCTATGAGAGTCACCAAATGCACAAATGACCACCATGCTACCATAAATAATAAGTTATAAACAAACAACAACAAAAAGTCTGAATCTCAAGCCTATATTAGTCAGGTGTATTCTCAGATCACATTGAAAGTTATTCTCTGATGCCAAGTGGATCCATGAAGAAGCATTGGGTTTGTCTAATTATGGGTTGGTATCCACCCAGGAAAGGTTGGTGTAGCTACCCAGCTACTTAGCTGTGTGCACTGTAGTCTTCATTGCCACAAACCAGACGTGTCTCTTTGCGTTTTAGTCTCCATGACAGCAAGAGAGAATCAATAATAATGAGTTCAGTGTAAGAATTATCCACAATAAAAAATATAGTTCCTACCAAATGCTTTCAACTCCTGGGAAACTGTAAACACAGTTTATCATTTGAATCCCGAGACCTTGTCCTTGGAATCGTGTGGCTCCCAGTGCCATGTTGCCTCTGCATTCTTTCCGCACAGGCAGCTTTTTCTGTTTAGTGTCCCACATGCTGCTCCAAGATTTCACAATTTCCAGACAAACTTTTCTTTTTTCCGTTTAAGAGAAAATTTTCCTATGCCCATAATCAAGCATTTTTTTCCTTCTCTTTAAAAAAGTGAGGTTCTTGGTTGTCATTCCAATACCAGTGAATCTGGAAGGCAGGAGACAAGTTGCAAAGCACTGTGATTTTTTCGATGACATTTAATTACTTCTCTCTTTTAGTTTCCATTGCAATCAAAATGAGGATGGCAGACTACTCAGTCATGGGGTACATTTCCCCGAATATGGTCTATGAATATGGCATCTTGCAAGGCCTCCCTAAGCAGAAATATATAGCCTGCGACATTTTAATAGGCATCTCAGCCATAATTATCTATGATAAAGCTTGAAAACCACTGCTCCTGGGATAATTGATGATCTTCTGATTTTAGGGACTTCGGTGATTCAAGCTTTGCCATTCTTAACTAACCTCTCGAAGGAAGAAGCTCTTAGAAGGCCCAACTCTGCCTCATACACTTTCCCTCAAAATGATGGGCCAAGCAATGGGTAGCCTTCCTCTGCAGTATAGTGTGGCACAGTGAGTGTGGAGAGGTGTCCCCAGTGGTAAACAGAGTCACATCTACCAAACCCTGATCTTGAAGAGAGTAAGGCCTGGCTGTGTTTATAGCCCATCCCTGTAACAGCTTTCCCCAGGAAACATAGTAAGTGTGTGGTCTCAGATAAATACAAACCCCACCAACTAGAAGTTAATCTAGTTAATTATCAGGATAGAGTGACTTGTTCTATTGCTTCTTGGGAGTTTATAGAAACATTTCTTATGCCAACTCAATATGAAGAGTTATATTAAACTACTTACTCTAAAGACCATCTGATTTTTAACTTTTTTACCTTTAGGTTAACAACTTCCAAAAATGTCTTTTCCTTCTGTATTGAAGGAAGTATGCACCTTTAAGACACTCTTCAGTCTACCCAAGCTATGTAATACAAAGGATAGAATTTGGGACATCAATTTTACTTCTATAAACAGAAAAAAAGGTAATGGTTTGGTCAAAATCCTCATTCAAGAGAACCAGACAAAGCAGCTTTCACTACATTTGACACAGCACCTTTTTACTTTACAAAGCTATCACTCACATCTGTGAAAAGTGGGGCTTCATATCTGTCAAAGCGTTTCTTTGGAATTTCAAGAATAACATCAGGAGTTTGAACTAGGCCATATACCATATGGTTTATATCACCTACTTCATATAATTTTATGGGAAGGTTCATCTCGATTTTTTACAATGTTATTTAAAGAAAAAACAATTTTTATCTTTTTCCCTATAAGAAAAAAATGTTCACTGGCTCATGAAGAACAATAAAAAAAAAAAAAGGATCCATTCAATCCTATGACAAGTTAAAGAAAGGTAACTACTGAGGAGCAGTGTGAAGGGGTCCTTTTGTAGTGATGGAATGGAATGGTCTATATCTTGTTGTAGAGGTGGATCCATGCATGAATCTATACATGGGATAAAATGTCTTAGTATTACACACACACAAAATGAGTATTTATAAAAACTGGTGAAATTTGAGTAAGATCTGTAGTCTAGGTAGTTGCATTATGCCAATGTCAATTTCCTGGTTTTAATAATGAACTCTAGTTCTGTAGAAGGTTACCATAATGGGAGATGAAAGGTAGCTAGGTGAAGAGCACATACGAACTTCATGTATTATTTATTTTGCAATTCATTGTGAGTCTATAACTAGTTCAAAATGAAAAGCTAAGGACAGATTAAGAGTTCATTGCATCATTTATTCCTTCTCAAATAAGCTGATGCCAGATGCTTTACCCACACACATTATCTGTGCAAAATACAATTCATTTAATTTGAAAAATCCAGTGGGGACTGGGGTCAACTTCACTAGTCACTCATCACCCTTTAAAACTCAAGCTAAGTTCTACAGAACCTAAGTAACCCAAAAGTGAAACTTGAGCAGGTGTTTTTGTTGACTTATAAACACAGGTTTCTTAGACATTGAAAAACTGTCAAGAGATTTATTGCCCAGATCTGGGCCATCTGGTCGCCTCAGGAAGTTGCCTATCTTTTAACCTTCCTCTGTAGACACTTGCTTTTTCTTGTCTCAATCTTTGTATCTCCTCTTGCCCCTTTACTTACTATAAAACAAACTCTTCTTAGAAATTCCTGGATTTTTCTCCAGAAATTGGATCTTGTATACCCTTCATTAAGCATCACGGATGGTCTCACGTATTTCAGATGTGCTTTCTTCTAAATTTCTCCTTCTACCCTAGGAAGAACTTGAGGAGCATGAGCCTGTGCTCTTTACCCTCTTCTGAAACGACTGCAGAGAAAGAGATTTGACTTGTTGTTGCACAATCACTATTGGAGGGCACTTCAGGAACCTCCGTATCACACCCAGTCTGCTACTGCTAAAACCAAGATGGGCTACATGGAAGTGTGATTGGGGAGACAGGTGGGGTGGGGTGGCAGGCAACAGGTATGAACGTATCTTTAAAAGAATTAGAGATCACTGGAAAATAAAAAAGCCACAATATATTAGAAAAAAAGAAGATCTATTATCTCTCGGCCTCAGTTTCTTCATCTATAAAACACAAGTTTTGACTAGAAAACCTAATACAATAATATTCTATTATTTGGACCATTCTAATAAATTAAGCAAATAATCAAAAAGGCAGAGAAAAATCACTTCTCCAAATGCAGTTCATCTTATAGATCAAACATAAACAATTTCTTATATTTTATCTTGGAAAACTCAGATACAGGAAGAAAGGAGCGACTACAGAAATAACTTTCTTTGATTCTCTTCATAGTTAAACCTGTCATCAAGTCATATCTAATTCTATTCGTATCTATAATCTCTGATCTGCTTCCCAGAGCGTTTTTTTGAGAATAGGAGAAAAATGGTCTGCAGTTTTTGGTGCTTCCTTGTGCACAACCCAACCAAGAAATTGAAAAAAGAAAAAAAAAAAAACAGAAAACAAAACACACAAACACAAACAACATCAAAACCATATTGCCGGCTTCAGAGCAGCCTGGTTCCTTGCAGTGGGGGAAAAATGTTTTCCTATGTTAGTCCGCCTTTGCTCTGCAGGATTTATTGTGTGTTGTGGCCCCTGCATCACCCCAGTTCATATAAACAGGAAACGTTTTTCAAATAAAGGAAGAAAGGAAAGAGAAACTAGAGCACACTACGCACTACAGGTATAATCCACAATGAAAATTAGCATATTGATAAATTCCCTTCTCTCAAAAGTATGTGATTCTGGACTTCCAAAGAGCTTTACACTGTATACAGTTGATGCAAATCAGGTGTCCTGGAGTCCCAGATGGGAAGGTTAGAAGTCCAAAGTTAAACAGTGTGCAGGTGCCCTGTTGTAGACCTAGAAATATGATTTTAATCTGCGTGGGTCACATCCTCTCATGATAGGGTGGCCCAGTAAATACTGAAGTACTGAGAAACTGGAACTATCATCTCACACAAACCAAAATGCATTTAAAAAGTGAGAAATTGAACAGAATTTAATGATACAGTGAATTATGAAACTGCTAGGAGTTGTACAGTAATGGTGTGAAAAGTTAACCAAAGCTTCTGTAGAGAACATTTTCTAAAATAATGAAAACTTGTGGTAAAGTATAACACTGTATCTCTCTATTCATTATGTTATATTTTACCTTTCTATATGCAATGCATAATTGAACATCTTAATTTATGCACTTTTAGTATGCCCAAAGTTGCTTTTAATCTGTTGCTGCAAATGGATACAGCAAAAGGTCATAGATGACACAGGTATTCTAATAGTGCATTGGTGGCAAAAAGCTACATGGATGTGGTCCTTTCACCCTCTTAGTGTCACTGAGTATATTTATGCATAGTAGCAGTGACAAGCTATTGCCTTAAGATTGTGCTTTCACTGAATACTATTTAAACTGGTCTCTAGAATGTATTTACACACTAAAAAATTATATTTGTGAAAACTGTGATAAGTGAGGCAAGAGGTAGGGTTGGCTTACAAATAATGATAAGAGAGAACAATTCCTATTTGAGGTGCCCACAGTTTTACAACAGATAAGAAAAGGCAGCATCTGAAAATATATGCTATGCAACCTGACATATTCTGGAAAGTTTAGGAAAGGCTTTCTGGAAAAGGTGATCTGAGCCAGGGGGAGAAGTAGGAACAGAGCAGGTTGGACAAATGAGCAGCTATACCAAGTCAAAATGTAAGAGCACTGGGGGAAGTGACATGATTTTGCTATGTCTGAGTGATGATGCTACAAAGCGGGGAGTGGTCACATCATATGGGCCTTGGGCATCCTATTAGGAAGTTTGAACTTGATCTCAAGTGGTATAGGAGAAATGGATTGACTTTAAGCAAGGGCATAATGTGTTCAGATTTTTCTTCCAGAAAAATCACTACCAGTTAGTTATATGATGGATACCTTTAAGTGACAATGAGACCAGTTAGGAACCTGTCATGGGGACTTAGATAGCAAATAATGACAGCCTGAACTAAGATAATGACGATATAAATAGAAGGAAGAGCATGAAAATGACAGGTAGTGAGGAGGCAGAATCAACTGAACTTACAGATGAACTGGGTGCTGCAGGGAGAGAGAAAGGAAGAACTTAGGTATTTCCAGGTTTAATGATCACCAATTATAAGTAACAAATATGACAAGAATTTAGAAGGTGATGAGTTTGGTTTTAGACATGTTTAATGGTGAAGTATCTATAGAACATCTGGAAATAAGTAATTTCTGAGTAATCAGACTCCAAACGGGAGATCCTAATTGGAGATGTATTCTTGGGATCATCACAGTGTCTATGATCAAAACTGTGAATGTAGCTGAGGTCACTGAAGGAGAGGGTATAGTAAAGGAAAGAGAATTGAACTCTGGGAAATATGTCCACTTGAAGTATGAATTAATGGGGAGATATCTATTAATAATGGCATCTGAGAAGAGGCAATGAGACACAGCAGCAAAGGGTCATATAAACAGGATAGTGTCAAAAAAGAGAAAATAATCAAAAGAGAAGATTGAGAGAATAACATGGAGGATTACTGTATTTTCTGGCGTATAAAACGACTGGGCATATAAGACAACCCCCAACTTTTCAGAAGATTTTCCTGGGTTAAAAAGTCCTCTTATATGCCAGAAAAATATGGTATCTACTAGATTAGACAATTTGGGAACATTGGCAAGAGTAGTTTCAAAAGAGAATAAAGAGTATGTGGCTGAGAGGAAAGATCATTAAAAATGGAATAACTGAAGATCTAGAAATAAGGAGAAACCACTTACAAAGTAGGGTTCACAGAATGAGGGTGTGTTCAGAGGAGTTGGGGAGTATAGTCAACAAAGGGGTTCAAAACACAGTTGAAGAGATTATTTCTGGACAAGTGAGTGGTTGACTTTTTTTCATTGAGTTAGAAATAAAGGAAAGAAGGGGTGCAGAAAGTTGAGTGAGATCTTAGGATGGGCTTCTATCTTCTCCATGAAAAAGAAGACATGATTATCAGTTGACAGTGAATGAGAAGGAGGTGAGATAATAAAAATAAGATTAGAAGGAGAACCAAGATGGCGGCATGAGGTATATAACTAAATCCTCAGCCTCCACAACTACATTATAAAAATACAGCTATAAAGATAAATGGCCATCCTCCAGAATGAAGGGAGGGGAAGCTTTACAACTAGAAGCAAGAGGAGTGCATTGAGGCTGAGTAGAAGTTCCTGGCACCAAAACTGAGAGGTACGGACGCACGCGAAACGGAGGTGGTGCAGGTGAAAGGGTGGCAGCAACAGCTCCTGGGTCCGCGGCTTGGAAGAAGGTTATAAACTCTGGGGTCACACTGAATGCGATGCTGGCTGCCGGGCAACAGGGTGGAAGACCAGTGGCATTCTAGCAGAGCTGTTCCCAGCGATCACTGACACGGGGACTCAGGGGCGCGCAGACGCCAAAGCCCGGAGAAACTGCTGAGTCACCGGATGGGCAGCCATTGCAGGTTGCTCTGCCCCGGTGATTCTGAGACCCCGCCCCACCCAACTGATAACCCCGCTCAAGCTGTGCACCTGCCTGCCTGCAGCATAACCTAAGGGACTGCAGCTGGGACAGAACTCCAAAAGTTCCAAACCCCAAACAACGAGGAGAAAGGCCTGCAGGTCATTTCCTCCCAGTGATACCTCCCAGTGATAACTACAACAAGATGGTGCACCCAGCCTTCAAAGGCGTACAACAAGAGTGTCCACCCCAGGTGATTTGGGAGGCTGAATCACTGGGCGCTATAGGACACCTAGCACAGAAAGTCACTCTATCAATGCAGGGAAGCAGCCAAAATGCAGAGACAAACAAACAGATCACAAATGACACAAATGGAGGAAAGCAAACTACTGGATATAGAGTTCAGAACGCTTTTAAGGTTTTTCAAGAATTTTCTAGAATTCGCCGATAAACTTAGTAATATTATACAGATATCCAACAACAGACTAGAGGTTTGCAATAATCAAGTCAAAGATTTGAAACATGAAAAAGCAAAGAGCACCCAATTGGAAGAGAAAAAAGAAAAAAGAATCCAGAAGTGTGAAGATAGTGTAAGGAGCATCTGGGACAACTTTAAGTGTACCAACATCAGAATTATAGGGGTACCAGAAGAAAAGAGAGAGCAAGAGATTGAAAACCTATTTGAAGAAATAATGACAGAAAACTTCCTCTACCTGGTGAAAGAAATAGACTTCCAAGTCTAGGAAGCGCAGAGGACTCCAAACAAAAGGAGGACCACACCAAGACACATCATAATTAAAATGCCAAGGACAAAAGACAAAGGGAGAATATTAAATCAGCAAGAGAAAAACAGTTAATTACCTACAAGGGAGTACCCATACGACTGTCAGCTGATTTCTCAACAGAAACCATGCAGGCCAGAAATATTCAAAGTGATGAATAGCAAGAACCTAGAGCCAAGATTACTCTACCCAGCAAGGCTATCATGTAAAATTGATGATCAGATAAAGAGCTTTACAGACAAGAAAAAGCTAAAGGAGTACATCACTACCAAACCAGGATTATTTGAAATGCTGAAGGGCATTCTTTAAGAAGAGGAAGAAGAAGAAACAGGTAAAAATAAAAAGTATGAACAACAAAGTGACAACAAATACATATCTATCAACAAGTGAATATAACAAGTCAATAGAAATATCTAATGAACAGAATAAACTGGTGAATTGAATATAAGGGCATAGAAAGGGAATGAACTGACAATTCTAAGGGGGAAGGAGACATTAGGGGTATGGGAAGAGACTGGACAAAAATCTTACATCTATGGATGAAGACAGTGGTGGGGGTAAGGGCATGGGGTGGGGGGGCAGGTGGAGGGGAGCTATGGGGTTTTAAAAAAAAAGGAACATCTGTAATAATCTGAACAATAAAGATTTAATTTAAAAAAAAAAAAAGAAGATTAGTATGAAGGTTTCATTCATTCAACAACATTTACTCAATACTTAGTTCAACATTTACTATATTGTACCAGCCAGGGCCAGAAATTGAATTCAATGTGCTCATAGATGCATGGCAGGAGAAAGTCCTAGCTAGAAAGGCCATCAGAAGGCTTTGAGCAAAAGCTGACTAGTTGCAGACCAAAGGATCACCCCAACCAGGACGAGCTTCACTAATATCAATATGAACACTTGAATGGAGTGAGCTTTTCTTTAGCGTGACCAGAAGCCTAAGCATAGAAGTAGATGCTTAAATGGATCCTTAGTTGGATATTATGAGTAGGATGTAGTAGAAAGACCAGGGGGTGAAATAATTATAAAGTAAGGTATTATGAGGCCGAGGGGTTTTGAAAGAGAGGAGGAAACACAGACTCTACAGTGGTAATAGACCTGTACATAACAGAGGATTCAAAACATTGAAGTCTCCGTGAGCTGGAAGGGATGGTTGAGGGAGGCAAAGAGTTAAAATTGATAGATGAAAAGGGTCTCCCCCACCACCACCACCCCCCCCACACACACACACACAGAGAAGTATGAGATAAAAAGTATGATTTCAGAGGATAAATTCTTCTGGAATGTGGCCAGGGGAGTAAATTGCTAAAGTGGAGGCAAAAGAAATTAGGAGATTAGGAGGCTAAGGCACTAAGAGTATAGGCCACCTAGACATTGGAGTGATGAGCAAAGTGACTTGTGTGCAGGAGTTGAGTCAAAAAAAGGATGATTCCAGTGGTATGGCCCACAAAGGATAAGCATTTTTTATACAGGAACTAGGGGCCTGGTGCACAAAAATTTGTGCACTCGGGAGGTCCATCAGCCCGACCTGTGCCCTCTCACACTCTGGGACCCCTCTGGGGATGTCCACCTGCTGGTGTGCCTGGTCAGCCTGGGTGAGGGACTGATGGCTGTTTGCAGGCTGGCCAACCCCCCAGTAATGTCCCTCACCCCATTGGGGAGTGGCCAGCATGGATGAGGGCCTGATGGCTGTTTTCAGAATTTCAGGCTGCCCACAGCTCCCATTGACCCAATGTCCCAGCAAGGCTGGCTGGAAGCAGGTTTCTGGGGTTTGTTTATCTTCTATAATTGATACAGTGTTCCTTTAAGCTGGGACCTACTAACGAAACCTCCTCTCTGCTTCAGCTCTGGCTTCTATAATAAAACAATGTTTAATTAGAAGTCAGGCCCGGCCTGCTGTTTGCTTCAGCTTCTAGGATTGAGACATTTGTTGCAAATACATTGTTCCCTGGAGCAGAGAGATGCCCAGGCGGCCCGCAAACAGTTTCACTCTTGCTAAAAGGACGCTGCCTGTTTACTCAGGTCCCTGAGTGCCGGCCTCCATGTTGGATGGGTTAATTTGCATACAGTCACTCTGATTAGCTGGTGGGTGTGGCTTAAGCATCCCAAAGAAATGGTTAATTTTAATATTATGCTTTTATTAGTTAGGATGGCTATATATTGACCTGGAAATAGAAATAGAAATTTAGGGGGATCCAATCCAACCTGTTCTGATGGTATGTGGCATGACATGGCAGAGAGAACATCACAATATAAAACAAAGTGGTGTTTTCAGAGACCAGCCAGGTTTCTATTATTGCAATACACTGGAGGAAAATTCAGAAAAGAGGATTTTGGAGAGATTGCTGAAGGGAAGACTGGTATGAGGAATTGAGATAAAGGGCAGTAGAAAAAAAAAGGAAGAGGAGCAGAATATACAAGGCAATAAAAGACATTAGTAATAGGATGGATTCCTAGAGAAGCTGGTGTTTTGGGAAGTAGCCAAGGATGACATATACTGAGTCAGATTAATATAGAAGCAGATGGACCTCTGGTTGATAAGTTATGTCAGTGACTGCTGAGGCTTACATAAGGAAGTTTTCCAGTGCACTCTGGTATAGCTGGTGGTCGGGGGGAAATGGTGCGAGGAAATATCATGGGAGTGGAGTTTGGGGAACATGTTGAGAGGAATTGCCATGGTAGGGCTGCCAAAGGAAAGGGAAAAACAAGAGGCTGGACTGGAGTTTCCTAAGCGCCTTTAAGTGTCCACTGTGCTTAGTATCAGTATTGAACAGCATAAATCTCTCATACCCACACCATTCTTTTTTTCTTCCCTGTGGATTCTATGAATCATGCACCTGATCATGTTTCTTTTAACTGGATGCCGGAAAGCTCAAAAACAAAAATTTGGCTTGTGGGTGCAAGACTTTAAAGCATACATTTGGAGGAATAATTATGCCCCAGGTTTCATATTACTTTTATTAACCTTATTTCTTTCACCAATTTTTCTCAGGTTTTTTTTTTCTTTTTAGGCTTGTTATTAAAAACACCTCTACTTTGTTTGAAATGAGAATAGGCACACATAATAAACATTAAGCTGTGATTAATTCAAGCTTGTACAAAGGACATAATTAAATACCCAGATACCTGAGAAAGAACATGTATTAGTACAGAACTTCTGAGAATGTTAATGATTCTGCAAGTCATGTGTGTTATCAGGTTTCCATCTTGTATGTAGACTCTAATATTCATATTAGGATTACATAGGCAGTGCTCCAGATCCAAGTTCCCATGTGACCATATTATTATGGTGACCATAAAATTAATTGTCCAAACCCAGGCACTTTTGAGAGTCATAAGAAGAACCTCAAATGATTATGTCAGGATAATTGTACAGGCTGAGACACATGATCACCCTCCAACTAGATCAATTTTAAAATATGAGCTTAAGTTCCTAATTACCCTCATTCTTTAAAGAAAAGAATGTTCTGTTACATTACTCTTGCAATTTTCTATAGGAACACAGCTTTGTGTGAGAGTCTGTTCAATTTCAGTTATTTGGATGTCCAGAGGGCTCTGCTAACTTTCAATAAAGGGTTATAAAGCTACTAGTTCTTATAACTAGGATCTCTCTTGCCCGTCAATCAAGCAACTGGTGGGCTCATTACACTCGTGGTAAAACCACCCAGAAGGATGGAAATGGAAGCGAGAGAATGAATTTAGACAGCTGTTGGGTCACCTTCTCTGCGCCACTGAAATGTGTTTCACTTGATTACACCTATGCAACATGAAAATAAATCCCACACATTTGAAACGCACAGTGCAAAATATCTCATGTACTCTGTGGACCAAATAGGAACTGAAATCATTTGTGTTGGATTAGGGCTCCATGTGAGCTGTCAGAAATGATATTCATGGGCTTTTTGGAAGGCAAGTCTAAAAAAAAGTTAGCAAAGGGAGTTTTGTCCTTTTTTATTTATACCCTAGATGGTAGTAAACACATGTTCACATCTCAGATGGCTCTGGAGTCTCAGGACTGGCTACGCCTGAAATATCAGAGAAAAATGTAGGTCACAGTTCTAACCAAATAAGAGTGAAAAACAAAGGACATTTCTGATAGAAATGTAAACAGACAAGTTTTTCGTCCTCAAATGGAACCCCAAGACCACCCACATGGCAGGTTTTCTCAACTCTGAAAGAAGGGCCCACCCTGAGTCAGAGCCTCCATATTAGGCATCTAAAAATAGCGTGTGGGGGCTGTTAGTTTCAGCTCCTTACACTACTAGATCCTGTGTTCCCTTAGGGGGAGATGGTTCCAGAGACTCTGAATGCTTGGACTGTTTCCAGCCGGAACCCTGATCTCTCCTGCTTACTAAGGCAGGACCCTAGGAGTGCAGCGGTGCAGGAGTAAAAGATCTCATCCAGCGGCAAGTTTGTGAAACTGAAGGGTGTTTGTTCCCAGGTTGGTTCTGAGAGTGAGTCAGGGGTTAGGCCTCCACCGGTGAAATGAAAAGCCCAGCTAAAGTTTGGAGCTGAAGCAGAGAGGGGCACTGGGACGTACCACAGGGAAGCAAAGCACATGGGACCAGGCCCGGAGCAATGCCGGAGAGGCTGGCCTGATCCCCGGTGCCTTTTCTCTACTCCCGACCCTTTAACTCTTTGGACATCAGTTCACTCTGCATGCAGCCCACACCTGAGAACTGCTTGGATGAGACCTACATGCCGCATGAGGTTCAGGTTGCATCAGTTTGGGGGTGCCTCCCTTCATCACCCAGACATTAAAAATAAAACACCACAGAGAATGGTCTAATCCTCCGTACACATCTGAAAGTATAGCACATCTTAGGTCAACACTTCTTAACTAATAAAAGCGAAATATTAAAATTAACTGTTTCTCCGGGATGGGGGTAAGCCACGCTCACCAGCCAATCAGAGCTGCTGTATGCAAATTAGCCCAGCCAAGATGGCAGAGGCCGCAGCCCCGGTGTGCTGTTTCTCCGGGGCTGCGGCCTCTGCCATCTTGGGAGCTTCCGGCCTGGGAAGGCATCCAGTGCCTTGAGTCTGCGGATGCCTTCCCAGGCAGGAGCCTGCAGGGAGGAGGCAGGGACCAGGCGGCTGGACCCCGCTGCCCCTGCCCGGGAGGCTATGGGGTGGCCAGCGCCACCGCAGCCTCAGCTTCCCGGGCAGGAGCCTTCCGGGGTGCGGGGACGAGGTGTCCAGAAACCCGCGGCCCCCCGCCCAGGAGGCCATGGGGTGGCCAGCGCCACCCCAGCCTCAGCTTCCCAGGCGGGTGGCCCGTAGGGTCAGTGGGAGCTGTGGCCAGCCTGAAAACTGCCCTCAGCCCCTTACCCAGGCTTGCTACACCCCCTGGGGTGAGGGTCTCCACTGGGGAGCTTGGCCAGCTTGCAAACAGACATTGGCCCCTCATCCAGGCTGGCCAGGCACACCAGCAGGTGGACATTCCCAGAGGGGTCCCAGACTGGGAGAAGGCACAGGCCAGGCTGAGGGACCCACCCCCTCCCCCAGTGCACAAATTTTTGTGCACTGGGCCCCTAGAATATAATAAAAATGAATCTCAAACAGAATTTATTAATGCTGCTGATCCAAGAAAATCTTATCTGGGCAGAACATTTACTAGCAAAAAATTTTCTTCAACACTTTGAGGTTATAGTTTGCGGCTGCATCAATGCCCTCTGTTCGAAGAGTATTTTTCAAAGAAACAAAATGGGTTTCAACTGTTTCTACATTAGAAAGTATTAGATGGTATGTTAATAGATGGCAAAGTAATATAATGATTTTTGCATATAGTACACAATGTAACAAAACACCATTTTACTTTCTCATGGTTTTGCAAATCATAGTAAATGGTTACTAGTCCTGTTCAGGAAATATGTAAATTACCAAAATTTTTGCAAGTGAAAACTCTTTTCTTTGTCAGTGTAAGTAATCCTAGAGTGTTTACGGAGGATAAAATAATATTAGGCAGTTAACCAGAAAAACGCTCCTAATGTGGATCTTGTTGCTATAATCAATCACACGGATAACTGCTGCTCTGAACCGAATCATTCTGAAACCATTGGTTGATCTGACCTCAATTCTCTTCTACTTAGAGACCCCACTGCTCTCCTCCAGTGACACCCACGTTTACCTGGACAGTCCTGTAAAACTCCGTGTGAGAAGGGAACATAATCATTAAAGTTTTATAGAACAGAAGCCTGGCTTTTTAGAATTATTGCATTACACATAGAGCTGCTCCACGAGCAACATGAGCAGAATGGTCCACCAAAATTTTGGCTTTCCTTAAGCCCCAAGTGTTGAAATAAACAGAATGTTGACACAGCACTGGAGGTTCACCACTCCACATTTATATCATCACGCTGGCTGCTAACCCAAACTGGACCCTCTGCCTATCTTTTATTCTCACTCTCAGCCAGGGAGCACATTTGATTGGGTCTCACTGGGATATAAAGTAAGAACAATTAAACCATTTAAGACTCTGGAAAAAAAGGGGGAAGGGTAAATTCCAGTTTGTTCAGGAAAAAGATATATATGTAAAGGACATTTCATCCCTCCCTAAAAGGAGCCAGGTTCATAGCTTTGACAGGAAGAGAAATCCACCTCCCATAGGTGAGCATGGCACCCACATGAGTCTCCCAGCTTCTTCAATGGTGAGTTTTCCTTCAGGTTAGCAATAATCTTGAGCGCAGGGGCTGTATCTCTGCCTTTATCCACTGTGTAACTTAAGCAAGTTATCAGTCTATCTAACCAGAGACCCAAATATATAAAATGAGAATGACAATAATAATATCTACTGCACTGAGTTGTCCTGAGAATAAAATAAGGTAACATGTGTAGGTGTTTAATACAGTGCCAGGTATGCAGTAGACATTTGAAAAGCACTGTTACTTTATTATTATCCACATGAAGCCCTAATACTAAGAAATGTTTATAAAACCTAGTAAATTTGGAATGTTTATTGACAGAACTAATGGTAATACATACCACAGTACACAAATGTATTTACATTTTATGTTAACATGGGGTTTTGTTATTCTCACCCTGTCACATAATTCACTAGTTCCGCCAACTTGTCTTTATTAATTTTCTTCATTGAAGTAAAATTATACATCCTACTTCCCTTGTACTACATCTGAACAAACTGTGATGTTCTGTGAAACATGTTTGCCAAGGTCTTTGCTTAAATAAGAACTTTCAAATCCTACCATACAATGTCATCAATAGAAGCACCTTTTGCGTTTGTTAAAAAGCTAACAGAGGGACAAATCACAAATTTGAATAAAAGATTCCAGGCATTGTTACTGTCATGGATATTAGTGAAGTCCTACAGAAAATGCGAGAGAATTCAACCTGTACCAGTGTCAAAACATTCACGGGATTTCTGATAGTTCCAGCTGCATCATTAATGACTCAAGAACCACTTAAATTTATCAGAAGAGTCATGTCAAAAACACAGTTTTATTCATCATAATCATATACTGTATTGACTGTCCTTTAATGATTGCACTTGCAAAGTTCAAATACTCAGCCATTTTTCATTTATGTTGTGCAAGATTTTGAAGGTTGTAAACACTCGAGAGGGAGAATTATTCTGGGTGGTCTTGGTAAGGGGGAAGGGAACATAATTAAGAATGACATAGCAAAGGGAAAGAAAAGTGGACTTTAATCTGAGAACAGAAAACAGCTTTCCTAACTACACCAAGAGCTACTATGATATCATCCAAAGGAAAGTGAAGGAATGACACAAAATAATTTGATGAGGCCAAATGAAGAATTTTAATCCCTCAAATATCATTCATGCAATTTTTAGCTGAAAGCAAGAGCACTGCCAAATAAATAATAGCTCACATTTAATTTATTTTAAATGTGAAATGAACAGAATAACCCAGAGGGAATATTTATATTTTAGACCAAGATTTTCATATCAGGTTTAGAAACCTCAACAAACGTGGCAAAGCATGAGTAAAGCAAGGGAAGGGCCAGCAAGAATCTTAACTTTTCTCCTGACCCATCCTATGGTTTAGGATAGTGAACACCTCAAACAAATGAGTCAAGGAAATCAGGGAGATCTTTTTCTAGAACTAATTTTCTGGATACACATATCATGAATCATCCCCAAACTGATAACAGAAGTGTGAAGAATTTGGGAAAGCACAGGAAGAGCTATGCAGCCAGCACTGATGCCTTAAAGAGAAGCAAGGCAAGGCAGCTGAAGGACAGCCAGAGGGCAGCCTGGAAAGGGTGGGGAAAGGAAACCCCAAAGCATGATAGGCTCTTTCAAAGAGATTAAGAGCAGGCAGTCCGTTTGAAAGAGAAAGTTGATTAATCTATTCAAAATGACTGACCTCTGCTGTCATCAGAATCATGCCCTCCTTGCCCCATTCCCCACACTTCTCAGGTAAAACTTGTTTGCTGCTGAAAAATAATATGGAGGAATTAGAGTTACTGACCCTAATTCTCAATACTGTCGATGTGCATAATTAATACTCAGCAAATGAAAAAGAGTGGGGAGTATTGGGAGATGGGGACAGGGAGAATGTGAGGAAGAATGCCAAGAAGAGAATGGTTGGGAGCCTGTAGAAATGATAAAAAGAAAAGGAGAATGAGAGTCAACTTCAAGGGGATAACAGGGTAGGGTAAGAATGACCTGCTCAGCTTGAGGATCCTGGGATATTTCCAGACACAAACCATATGGATGAGGAACTAAACAATTCCAGTTCCCATGGTTAAAATGAAAAAGAGTTCTCCATTTCCTGTGGAACGTTGGAGCCTGCTCTAAAAATGGGTGGTGATTGTGTTTGACTTTCTTTGCAAATGCTCTGCTATAAAATGCTAATACTAAATAATCTTGAATGCTTTATGTTCGAGCTCATTTAATTTGCAGAAGACCTTCTCTTGTTTTAATTTTGGAATTCTAAGTTCTCAGGATTGGGACCATGCAAGTCAACTAGGCCAGCTTTTACCGATTCATAGAAATATTTGGCTTGATGAGCCAATACCTCCCATGGCACTCAGTTAAGCAATGTCGTCAAAGCCCTCTGTACTCCCAAGGGGGTGATACCTCAGATGACTGGCCAAGGTCAAGGATTATGAAATGTGGATTTCACATCCCAGCTCTCCAGGCACTTTAATGGGCAATCACATGAAGTCCTGGAACTCTCTTGAGACTAAAATCCTTGCATGTAGATTACACTTGCAAGTTTGCCAAAACCATGGACAGTAGTTCCCCCTTATCTGAATTCTAATTCCTGCTGTTAAGTTACCAATGGCCAACTATAGTTAACCATTCGGGGGAGGGGGGACGGGGGGGAGCGCCTCAGAGAAGTCCAGGAATTAACCTCACATCACACAGATGATAAATGGCACAATCAAACTTTGGCCTTATTTCTGTGGGTCTATATTCAATAGTTCCATCTAGAGAGAGTGGTGGAGTACAAGTCAACATGATTGCTATGTGTTAGTTATCCTTACAAATATAGACCCACATTTTAGGCCTCAATTCTACAAATTTATAATTATGAATTTAAAAGTCAATTTTTTAAAAATATATTTTTATTGATTCAGAGAGGAATTGAGAAAGAGAGAGAAACATCAATGATGAGAGAGAATCATTGGTCAGTTGCCTCCTGCACACCCCACACTATGGACCGAGCCCACAACCCAGGCATGTGCCCTGACCAGGAATCGAACTGTGACTTCCTGGTTCATAGGTTGACATTCAACCACTGAGCAACACCAGCTGGGCTAGAAGTCAAATTTTTATCAAATAAAGTCTCTTAAAGAAAACAGTTATCAGTCTGACCAAAGTTTAAGAAGTCACATAGTTGCTAGGCATACTGCAATTGTACAGGATCTTATAGTCTGTCAAACACTTCAGAAAGTATACTTCATTCCATTTTTACAGCAAATGGTTACTGTCTGCATTTTACAGTTGAAACAACAGGTTCAGAGATGTTGGATACTTCATGCATTTCTATACCACATGCTTAGGGAACCATTCTGAATCTTAGTGTGTAGTTATAATTTTTTTCTCTGCACACTTCCATCTCTGCTAATTTATACTTGAATTATGTTGTTTCTACTTTTTTTCCTTAAAAAAATTAATGTGGTGTTCCTAACCAGATGTGCCACCCCCTACTGAGCCACTCATCAAAATATATCCATATTACCTGCCACATGACATTCCCTATACAAGCAAAACATGCATTAGCCATCGGAACCACATTTACTCTATGGTGAAAGTCCCGGCAGAGTACAGCTTACTCCTGCAGTGGCTTCTCTAGTAAGTACTAATGGAATAGTTAGTGGAAATTAATACAGTGTAATTAAATAATTGTTATTAAAGAGACTTCTAAAAACAAACTTTATTTTGTGTGACTTCAAATTGCCTTTTTACATCAATAGCCACTAGGGTGGTGGTAAATTACAAAAAAAATTGGGAAAATTGCCTTTATTAATTTTTACTAGTGAAATATACTTTACTAGTGAGCTTTAAAGACCTGGTCATGTTCAATCCTGTGTCAAGGCTAAAAAGGGGTAGGAAATGTATGCATTTATCATGTTTTTCAAGGTGCTTATATAAAAAGGTTCAGAAACATCAATGTGGAATTAGGGTAGTTTAATGTGTATCCAGCGAAGGAATTACGGTGCTAGCCATGTTTTCCCACCCTGCTTGCTATATCCCAGGAAAAAGAGCATCTCTAAAGTTTTACTTGGGCAAAATTTCACAAGCACCCTCTCCAAATTGCTACTGGGCAGAAAGAAATCACCAGTTTCAGTTCATGTGGGAGTCATAAATTCAGAAATCAGGAGAAAAAGCTTTGCATACACTGATTTGAGTTGGGTGATGCAATGGAACCATTTCATTGAAGTATTTCCGAGCTGCAATTCCAAGTAAAAAGTACAAAATAAGTAGGATGCCATGGTATTTCTCATTTCTCCAAGAACTTTAGACAAGTCAGGTTTTATCCCCTCTGGGGAACAAATGTCTATTTTGGAGCTCCTTCAACATTTACTAAAAACAAATGTAATGTGACTCAAAGGGAATCCTATAGGCAGGACTCACAAAGCTTTATACGGCTAAACACTTCAAATCACTGGGTATGTTAAATCAATTACATCAGTATCATTAGCTGGACAATGACAGTTTTTTCAGGTCTATTATTCCTCCTTTCACAGGCTGGAAAAACATACACATTATTTTCTGTTATTCTGACTATTGAGATTAGAGTCCTTAGAAGTTTTCAAGAAGATTTAAATCATGTGTATTTTATATGAGTCAAAGTGGAAGTGCTTTAGTGTTTAATTAATGGCCTGGTGACATATTTTGAAAACACCCGTGTTTCCAAGTCCTTCAGCAGTGTCAAATCCAGGACTCCCTCCTCACTTCAGCCAAGGCTGAACTTAAATTCCAGCTCCATGGATAATAGGAAGCAAGCTTTCTGTTACGGTGGCTAACAAACGTATGTCACCCCACTGACTGACTGTGTCATGAAACAAAGAAGCAAAATACAGGAAAGGCGAAACAGTGACAGGGCGGAGCCTAAATAAATGGGCAAGCTGTCCGAGCCACAATAAACAGCGGGTTTCTTAAGCCACTTTTGCAATGCTCCTTCATCCCACATAATGAGATTTCAGGAATAACTAGACTTAAAAGGCCCAGTGAAAAAATTAATGATAATTACACGGTGCATTCACTTTTTGTGTTCTGCAAAAGCATTCGAACATCATTTTCTCAAAAGCGTGTCTAATCCATTTTTCACCTGAAAAAAAAATAGACTTTTTATCAGAGGAATAGAAAGCATGTGTCCAATTCCCGACGCCCTCCGGGCCATCAGCTTGTAGCTGGTCGAACAGTTTCTTCCTCCATGCACCATGTCATTTTGAGTTAATGGCACCACTGTTGACTGGCAGAAGAAAATCTCCCATTCAAAATCTTTTCCTCACAATCACTTTTTCCACTTGAAAGGCTGTTGTTTATGCTAAAAAAAAAATTTATCAGATGCTGCTAATATCCCATTTTTAAAGTAATTATAGTTCAAATAATCTCTATTTACAAAATAAACTTATATTTTTCTGTAGCTTATTTCCCTCTTCTCCTTTTTTTCCTTCTCACTTTTGCTCTAACTCTTACCTAATTTCTTCAGCAAAATGTCTCATTTCTTTTGGTTGTATACACAAATAGCAACAACAAAAATGTTCATGTGTTTTTGGAGTTCTAGAAGTTAAAAACTATTATTAGCCCAACCATATCAAACAAATGGAATCTATATAATTTTATTTTATATAAAGTTAGATATAGCCCTAGCTGGTTTGGCTCAGTGGCTAGAGCGTTGGCCTGTGGACCAAAGGGTTTCAGCTTCAAATCCAGGCAAGGGCACATGCCTGGGTTGCAGGCTTGGTCCAAAGTGCAAGAGGCAGCCAATCAATGATTTCCTCTCCTCATTGATGTTACTGTCTCTCTCTTCCTCTCCCGTCCTCTCTGAAATCAATTAAAAAATTGATTTTATAAAAAAAACCCTATCTAATAAAAGAGTAATATGCAAATTAGGTGTCACTCTGTCACAAAGATGGCCAACCCCATAGCCACAATATGATGGCCCCCATAGCCACAAGATGGTGGTGCCCAGTCCAGTTCAGACCCACCACTGAAGTGCTCAGGCCTCTTAGCCAGGCAGGTGGCAGGGAGGTGGGGGGCCCAAGGGGCAGAACAGGCAACCAGAGGGGGCTGGAGGTCCCTTGCCCAGGCCAGAGGCCCTTGCCAGAGTCCTCAGGCATGGGTAAGAGCAGAGCTGGTGATCAAAGAGCTATGAGGGTGCACTACCCAGGCATAAAGCCTGGGCCAGAGACCTCAAGCCTGGGCAGGGATCACAGGAGCCTGGTCTCCGCAGAGCCAGCGATCAGAGGGGCAGGAGAGGAGCCTAGGATTGCAGGGGTCTGGGGACCAGTGGAGCTGGCAAAGCAGGGGCCTGGGGGTCCCCTGCCCAGGCCGGCAGCCTTGGCCAGAGGCTGCAGTGGTACAGGGATGGAACTGGCAATCTCGGGGCCTGGGTAGGGCAGAGCCGGTGAGCAGAAGGGCAGGGGCAGAGCCTGTAATCACAGGGGTCTGGGCAGGGGTGGAGCTGGAAATGGAAGGGGTCTGGGGGTCCTCTGTCTAGGCCTGCAGTCTTGGCCAGAGGCTATAGTGGGGCAAGGGCAGAGCCGGTGATGGCAGGGGGGGCAGGATCAGAGCCGGTGATTGCAGAGGCCTGGGCTCTGTGAAGCCGGCAATCAGAGGGGCTTGGGGGTCTTCTGCTCAGGCCTGCAGCCTTGGCTAAAGGTTGCAAGCCTGGGTAGGAGTGGAGTTGGGATTGGAGGAGCAGAGATGAAGCTGGTGATCGGAGTGAACTACAGAGGAAACACCTTTTCTGACTGCTCATTGGCTAAGCTCCCTGTATGCCACTGGTAATATTCTTAGTAACTTGGGTAATAAGAATCCAAAAAGGAAATCTAGGGTTTTTCCACCACACTCCTGGAAAAACAAAAATGAAGGTCCACTGCTGGAGAACTAAGAAATGTCATATCCTGCCCTAGCCAGATTGGCTCAGCGCATAATGCCTTGGCCTGCTGACTGCATGGTGTGGGTTCATTTCTGACCAAGGGCATGTACCTAGGTTGCAGGCTCCTCCCTGACTGGGGCCCAGGTCAAGGCACATGCAGGAAGCAACCAATCAAAGTGTTCCTTTCACTTTGATGGTTCTCTCTGTTTTTCCCTTCTCTTCCATATTCTCTAAAATCAATGGAAACATATCCTCAGGTGAAGATAAAAAAAAGAAAGAAAGAAATATCATATCCTATGAAAGACGCATCTTGAAAATGCCTAAAGAAAGTTGTCATTTCTTCATGGTGAAGGACTGGAGTCCATGTTGATAAAAACACTTTGGTGGCTGTGGTGATTGGCAGTGGCTGTAGCAATGGGGTGATGTGGCTGGTGGCTTCCCCTGATTAGCCTGATCACCTCTCACAAAGGGAAACCAGACTGCAGCTTAGACCCGCTCCCCAAGGGGAGCAGGGAGCAGGCCTAAGCTGTCAGTAGGACACCCCCTGAGGGCTCCAAGTATGTGAGAGTGGGTAGGCTGGGCTGAGGAACCCCCCCCCCACCAGTGCACGAATTTCATGCACTGAGCCCCTAGTTAGATATAATAAAACATTTACCCACAAAGCCCTTAAAATTACTCACAAATCTAAAATCTTCTCCAAAGTTTCTATCTACTTCCTCATCCTCCTATCCCTTAAGCACAGTCATCTAAGAGTAAGGTATAATAACATCCCACCTTCTCTTTTCACCAGTACTGTGACAGCATTACTTTTTTTTTCTCTTATTTTATTGCCAGTGAGCATATTTAGTTATCTCATGGCTTAAACAGACTATGGATTTGCCTGGAAATTTAACTAGTCTTTATGGCATTGTCCCTATCAATAAATATGCTTCAGATACTTCAACTTCAAAACAACTGTCAAACAGAACTCCATGTGTATCAGCAGTGGTCATACTGGCTGAGCAAATAAGACCAAGAGATTAAGCCTCAAAAACACAAAAGGACCTCGTCAACGATGTATCGGGACATTCTTTCAACAAGTTAGAAGATTCACTGTTTGGATTATTAGCTAACAGCATGTCCCCAATAGCATGAGTCTTCCTATAGAATCCCATCACGTGTCCCCCAGGAAGCGGCATAAATGTCTAAACGCTACCATTTCTGATCATGGCCAATCACTTTGTGGGTGGCCTAAAAATGATTTACACACACACACACACTTCTAAACTTTAAAATCTTTGGCTCTTAGAGTTGAAAAAAACAACTCAAATGGTGCTGATCCATCAGCAAAAATATAGTCATAGCACAGACTCATAAATGTCACAAAAGCTCTCATATGTAGTGTTGCTTATGTTAAAAAAATTTTCTCACATGCCTGCTAACATCCCGAGGCTACAATATCTTGAACCATTGTCTATATCATTAGAGAGGAGAGAGGCAGAGAGACACTAGAGAAGACAGAAAGCCTTAGAAGCAGAGAGGACACTGCAAGAGCATTTTAGAAGCAGAAAGGACGAGCGGCATCAGCTGGCCCCATCTTTTCTGTATCACATGTGGGCAAATGAAGCAAGGAGTGAGCTGTGTCACCAGGGCCACTTAGAAGATTGGGGGCACACATGCTACTGAGGTTTCCATTGCCCAGCTCTGGTCAATACTGTTTTTACAGTACACCAGTGTTTTGTATTAAGAGAGAGGTGAAATTCATTCTAAATATATAGTATTTTAATTAAATGTATATGTTTCTTTTCATATGAAAGTAGCTAAGAATCAAGGAATGCTGCTTATAAACTCTCTTTGTAATTTATATTAGCTTTTTTGCAACTCAAGTTATTAATAAAAAGAAAAAAGAAGAGATAATTTTAGGTAAGTATACTTTATATTTTCTATTCTAAAAGTAAAATATGCATTTGAATAAAATTGGACCACATAAGACAAAAAACAAGAATAATCAACATAAGCCTTAGACTCACCAGCTAAAATAGTCACTCTTTATAGGCAGGTATATATCCTTCTATTTTTATTTTTCTTTCATAATTTTTATATATTTATAAACAGATTATATACATAATCTGAAGTTTCATTTTCACTCAGCACTACAACATAAGCAATTTTTTTCTGTTTTTAAAATGCATGCTCTGAGAGAAAACTAGAAGAGAAAAATAATTTATTTTAACTCAATTTAGCAATTAAAATTAATATTAGTTTAAAATTTTTAATAACAATTAAATAATCCCTAATACCACACCAATTAGCTGTATGACCTTTCCTGTCATTCTTCAGTGTGGTTTCCTATCCCCTGTGTCGGCCCACTCTCCTCTGTAAATGCCAGGGCTTAACTTTGGAGCCTCAGGATACAGCAAGTGAAGAGAGGTGAGAAGAGCAATTAGCAGGACCTGTCCCTTACCTCCTGCTCAAGTTCATGCCACATTTAAAATCTCTTCATTTAGGATGGTGTTCAGCTGATGAAGGAGATTCCAAAAGGATAAAGAGGGAACAGAATGATCCACAGAAGGGGAAACAGTTAAAGATGATGCTCTGGCCATGAAGGGACCATAAATCTCAAAACGAAAGCCTCCTAAGGAAGTCAGGGAATAGTGGGGGAATCCAAGGTAGGAGAATAGAATAGAGAATAACAGAGGAAAATTAAGAAACAGCAGGGATGTGCATTGAATTTATAGATTGCTTTCGGTAGTATGGACATTTTAATGATGTTGATTCTACCAATCCATGAACATGGTATATTCTTCCATCTGTTTAGGTCTTCCTCTATCTCTTTTTTCAATGTCCTGTAGTTTTCTGAGGGGGGGAAGGGCAAGGGGAAAAAATGGAGATCTATCTATCATTTGTTGTAATACTTATCTATCATTTATTGTAATACTTTAAGCAATAAAAAAAATTTAAAAAAAAAAAGAAACAACAGGGAAAAAAGATGAGATTAACACAGAGCAACTGCAGTTCCCTCTTTTCTACCTGTTCTTCTGTGACCTAGATTGATAAATTACTGCCCAAAGCATGATTGTAGGTTTTGGGACATATTTTCTCCCTCCAACTGACACTCAGGCTCCTCAATGTTATTTTCATTTTGATGTTGGACTTGACTCTGCTCACACCTCCTCACATGGTGGAGTACTGTGCTAACTTGGCTTCCAGTACTTTCTTGTCCTGCCAGTTGGAACAAAACCTTGAGAGAGCCAATGGTTTGAAATGATTTATAAACATATTGAGAAAAGGTTCTGAGGTTTCATATCTCTCAGTTTTTACAATGGTGTTTGTACTGCAGGAAAAGGTTTTGACTGCAGGAAAGAGTAACCATCATTTTCAACTGATTGGCTGTGGTAGAATATATTCAGTTGAAATTTGAACTCTTGTCCTTGTCATCTTTTCTATAATGGAATAAACTATCTGTTTCACTTTCTGATAGGTGTTTGTAGACATACCTACTGAATTTAGAGCTCAATATTCAACATTTTTAGGCAAGCAACAGATAGGGGAGGGGTTAGTAATTTACAGTTATCAAAACAACAAACTGTATGTTCCTTGGTTGTTTTCTAGCGTGAATTTTTGAGAATTTTCATAATTAAGTCAGTTTTAAAAAATAATTATCTAGTCTAAATATTTCCAATAACAGCCTTTATATGTAAACTAGAGGCTCAGTGCACAGATTTTGTGCACTGGTGGGGGCATGGCCTGCGGGGATCAGCCCACTGTGGAAATGCCACTCATCCTGGTCAGCCAAGCAATGCTCCCACAGTGGGAGAACACTGACCATCATGAGGAAACTCCTACTTTGAGCATCTGCCCCTTGGTGGTGAGTGCGCATCATAGACCAGTCGAGCAGTCAACCAGTCACTTAGGCTTTTATATATATAGAATAGGGGCCCGGTGCACGAAATTCGTGCATGGGTAAATTGGGGTGAGGGTGCAGGTGGGGGAGGAGGAGGGCAAGTGGGGAGGTCCCTCAACCGGACCTGGACTTCATCCAATTCAGGAGCACTCAGGAGAAGTGCTACTGATGGCTTGGACCCACTGCACCTGGTTCTCTGCTCTCTGCCGGGCCTGTCTGCTCCACACTATGGAGATGGGCAAGCAGGTGCTGCTGGGCGATGCCTGTGGGGTCCTTGATGGCTCCAGCCCCCTCATCTCCTCCTTGGCAGCCATGGCCCCAGCCTAGCATAGGCCAGGGTAGCAGCTGGGGATTCCCGGGTGGGTCTGGGTGGCCACGCCCACCTGGTTCCCAGGTCTGCTGCCCTGCCGGTCCAGGGTTGGCCGGGGCAGCGGCTGGGATTCCCAGGTGGGTCTGGGTGGCCACGCGCCCCCTTCTCAGGTCCCTTGTCCTGCTGCCTGAAATTGATGGCGGCTCGCTCCTCCCGCCCTCCACCCCGCCTCTCCACTGTGGCTGTGGAGGCCTGCAAGAAGGCAACAGATGGCGAAGGCAGCGGATGCAGGGAGGCAACTGTGTCCGCCATCGCCGCCATGGGTGCTTTCCGGTGGAGGTGCGGGGCTGCAGGCAGCTCGCTCCTCCCACCCCCCACCCCACCCCTCCCGTGTGGCCTGCAGGAGGGCGTGGCTTACTCTGTCTCGGAGAAACGGTTAATTTTACTATTTCGCTTTTATTAGTTTAGATTAGTTACCTAAGATACTATGAGAACCGGAAGTAAGCTGGTGTGTCTTCCTCAGACCTCTTGATACCTGGCTACACTGCAGCTCCTGGGGTTATCCCCCATCCTTACTTAACTAGTATGAAAAGATAACATTCTAAACTAGACAAGCTTCTAACTACTTCTATAGAACTCTTACCTTGGGTCAGACTTCACTCCTTTCTAAATTCATACAAGTTCATTCATGGTGCAGCTTGAAGCTAAAGAACAAGTAAAACACTTCCCTCCAGCTTGCCTTTTGACACTCCCTATACCTCATACAAATACCTATACCAATATTACACTGAAAGACCACAAACATAGCTAAAAATCTCAGTGCTCTGTGTCTGTAAGGCAGCAGCCACAACCCTATGGGTATATGTGCATGTAAATAGATATGTTTTCCACTCTGAAAAGAATTGCAATTGGATTTTCAATGTCCACTTTGAAAATGAGTAAAAAGAATAGTATCAAATTGAGTGATCAATCATAGCCAAATATGTCAGGCTAAAGACTTGCCACATGGGGGCTGCTGAAACAGCAGATGAAAAGCCAAATTATACAGCCACCTACATACATGGGGAAAATGGCATGTAGGGCCTTGTAGCCAGTGAAAGGGCTTTGAGTTGTTTTCTGCATGAGAAAGGAGCCTCTGGAAATTCTAAGCAGAAGCAGATCACGGTATGGCTTATGTTGTGAAAGGATCACTCTGGCTCCTGTGCTGTGATTAAACCATAAAGGCAAAGGAAGCCGGGAGTCCACTTAGGAGACCAAAGCAATAGCCCAGGAGGAAGGTGGTGGTGGGTTGGCCCAGGGTGATAAGGAGCAAAGGCTGGATTGTGCAGAAACCGGCAAGACTGAGGGGACTGGATATGCTGATGTGTTGGAGGAAATAAATGAGGAAAAACAGAGTTTAACGTTGCGATAGAGTAGATACTCTATACATGTTGGTTTCAGTTTATTTCTCTCTTCCTAATAGATATTGAGTTAAAGAATTATAGAAAGGAGGAATTTGGAGGGATGGAAAAAATAAGATTGATAGGGAGAATGTTCATAGCAGCACAATTTACCATAGCTAAGATTTGGAAACAGCTTAAGTACCCATCAGCAGATGAATGGATTAGAAAACTGTGGCACATCTACACAATGGAATACTATGCTGCTGAAAAAGGAAGGAGTTCTTAGCATTTGCAGCAGCATGGATGGAACTGGAGAACATAATGCTAAGTGAAATAAGCCAGTCAGTGAAAGAAAAATACCACATGTCCTCACTCATCTATAGATAATAAAGACCATTATAAATTGATAAACATAAACAGATACAAAGGCAGAACAGCATTGAACAGACTGTCAACTTACAGCTGGAAGGCTGGGGAGGGTTGCGGGGGGGGTTAAGAGATCAATTGAAAGACTTGCATGCATACATATGAGTATAATAAATGGACACAAGAAACTAGGTGGTAGGGAGGAGGGGGGAAGGTCAAGGGAAAAAATGGAGACCTATCTAACACTCATTGTAATACTTTAAGCAATAAAACAAAATTTAAAAAAAATAAAAGCCGTGATCCTCCAACTTCTTAAAAAAAAAAAAAAAGGATTGATAAGGAGAGATGGAACATGGGCTCGTGTATAAGGTTGGGTGCCTCTTCAGGCAGCATGGTCTTTAAAAGCTGCTAGGGGGAGGGGGCCCTCCCACACCTCACCCCTGACCCCTGCAGAAGGGAGTCCTGCTGGAAGTGTACTACACAGTTTCCATAGGATGCTTTGCTGACTTTAGTCTGACTTAAGATTAGTCTTGATAACCCGACAAGAGGAGGGAAAAACCAGGTCTTAAGGTCTTTTTTAATAAAAAAAAATCTTTATTGTTGAAAGTATTACAGATGTCTCCTTTTTCCCCCACTGAACTCTTCTAGCTCACCCCAGCCCTCCAGCCCAGGCCTTCACCACATTATTGTCTATGTCCATGGGTTATGCATATACACATACAAGTTCTTTGGTTGATCTCTTCCTACACACCCAACCACCCCAGCCTTCCCTCTGATATTCCACAATCAGGTCCTAAGGTCTTAATCAAGTCTCATCAATGCTTAACTTCTCCCCACTCCCACCCCCGCCCCTAAACACCTGAACTGACACACCCATGGCACAAGATAAAACCTGGAACTTGGATTCAGTTAAGGAAAAAAGGGGGGCATCGGAGGACCTGAATTGGTTGGCATATATTTTTATTTCCCAGAGACATAAGGGCTGCAATGATAAATGATATCGCTTGAAAAAATAAGCTGTATTTCACCCACTGAACAATGTTGAAATATGAGATGCTACTCATTATTATAATACTCTAATGTCAATATCTACTCTAGTAGTTTGATATCCATCTATCTTTTTTCTCCTATAAACATATATTTGAAATGCATTTTGCAAATATTTCTTATGAATTTATTTAAGCTTGGTTATATTTCAAACACTCCAACTCCAGCAGGGTAAAATAGCTTAATTTATCACTATATGACAGTCATATTGAAATAAAACATCTACAGCCTTGAGAAGGGTGGGGGCAGTACAGGCAGGGAACCCTTTTCCCCGAGTAGGACTTGGATAGCCCAAGAGATACCAGACATCTGGACATGGTGGCACACTAGGAAAATGAGGAAACCTACATGTGTGTCCCTGGTATGGCTTTCTTTGATGAAGGGTAGGAGAGAAAGGGGAGTCTTTCTTTCCTTCAAGTTTCTGACAACATTGACATGTCCTGTTGAAAATGAGCCTCTGGCAGAATCCTGGACCTCGGCTACAGGTCCCTGTGGGCACATACGATGGAGAGGAGTTAGGACAGTCTTGAAATATTCATTTAGCCCTCACTACTCGGGGATTTTTTCTCCCTCATAATTTGAGACAAGGTTTTATTTCATTTCCCTTTCAACATGGGCCACAGCCATTTCATGCTCTTAGTACTCTTCAAAACCGATTTCTAACAGCCAGAAATCACTTGAAATGAGAATGAGAGTCTTTGACAAGCAGTAGGTTTCTAGAAGCCAAAAGTTTTAGAAGAGAAAAGTAAAGCCAAGGAAGTCTGGGTAATTGCTCTCAGTTATGAGAGGAGGAAAAAAAGAAAGAAAAAAAAAGCCATTCCAACACATGACATTCAAGTTTTTCCAACGATACGAAATGTTCAGGTTACATACTATAAAACTCTATTTTTGTAACATCTTTGAAAGGATACATTTTATAAATGAAGGGCAGATTAGTGGTTGCAGAGGCTGTGGGGGAAGTGCAAGAAGAAGGTGGTTGTGATTATAAAAAGGCAACAAAAGGAATCCTTGTGTTGTTGGTTGGAATTGTTGAGTATTTTGACTGTGGAGGTGACTATGCCAACTTATACAGGTGATAAAATGTATTGAACTTAATACACACACAAGTGGTGCGAGTAAAACTGGGAAAATATGAATTAAGATTTCTGAATTCTATCAATGCCAATATCCTGGTTGTCATATGTTACTGTAGTTTGCAAAATATTACCACTGGGGAAAACTTGGCAAAATGTACAGAAGATTGATCTGTATTTTTTCTTACAACTTATCTAAATAAAAAATTCAATTTTAGAAAAGTGATTAATGAAAATACTTTAAGATGTTCTTCATGCTACTGATACTGACAAATCTAGAAAAATTGACAACACATTTTTACCAGTGAGGTATCTAATCTAATAAAAGAGTAATATGCAAATTAGCCACCAACCCGAGACACCTAAGCCACACCCACCAGCCAAGCCACACCCACCAGCCAATCAGAGTGGCTGTATGCAAATTAGCCCAGCCAAGATGGGGGCTGGCAGCCACAGAGCTAAAGCAAACAGGAGGCTTCCATTGCACCAGTGATGGAGTTGAAACTGCCTGCCTAGGCCGGCCGGGCCTCTACTCTAGGCAACAATGTTTCAATTATATGAGACATGAAGCTGAAGCAAACAGGAGGCGTTGTTGCCTAACTAGGCCTCTGCTCAAGGCAACAAAGTTTTAATTATATAAGATAAATAAACCCCAAAAGCCTGATTCCAGCCAGCCTTGTTGGGACCTTGGGTCAATGGGAGCTGTGGGCAGCCTGAAAACGGCCCTCAGCCCCTCCCCCAGGCTGGCCAGGCACCCCAATAGGAACCTGAACCCTGAAGGGACTGTGGGCAGCCTGAAAACGGCCCTCAACCTCTCACCCAGGCTGGCCACACTCCCATGGGGTGAGGATCTCCACTAGGGTGCTTGGCCAGCCTGCAAACAGCCCTCAGCCCCTCACCCAGGTGTAAATCCCCCGAGGGGGTCCAGACTGCGAGAGGGCACAGGCCGGGCTGAGGTACCTCCCGAGTGCACAAATTTTTGTGTACCAGGTCCTTAGTAGTTAATAAAAAACAATGAAAATTGTTTTAACTAATAATTATAGAAATATAAACAATGATAGTAAACATCATTTTTATCCATCAAGAGTTAATATTAGCCCTGACCGGTTTGGCTCAGTGGATAGAGTGTCGGCCTGGGGACTGAAGGGTCCCGGTTCAATTCCAGTCAAGGGCATGTACCTGGTTTGCAGACACATCCCCAGTAGGGGGTGTGCAGGAGGCAGCTGATCTCTCCCATCAATGTTTCTAACTCTCTATCCCTCTCCCTTTCTCTCTGTAAAAAAATCAATAAAATACATTTTTTTAAAAAGAGTTAATATTAGCCCTGGTTGGCATGGCTCAGTTAGTTGAAGCATCATCTCATCCCCCAAGAGGTGGCAGGTTCAATCCATGGTCAGCACACATACTCAGGTTGTGGGTTTGATTCCTTCTCATGGGAGTATGGGAAGCAACCAATCAATGTTTCTCTCTCACATCATTGTTTCTTTTTCAGTCTCTCTATCTCTTTCTCCCTTTAAAAAAAATTTAATAAAAATAAAAAGGGTATGGGTAAGTATATTAAGACCTGTGCTCTATACAATGATACTAAGAGTATAAATTGATGTAATATTTCTTATAAAGCCACTTAATAGCTTTATAAAAATTATGCATGGTTGGTATTTAAAATTCAAAAAATAATAATAGTAGAAAAATGCAAAGAGTCATCTAAAATTCTATCATCCACTCTCTGGCCCATTTTACTCAGTGGTTTAGAGAGTCAGACTGCCGACCAAAAGGTCAAAGGTTAGATTTCAGGTCAAGGGCATATACCTGGGTGTCTCTCTCAATAATCTCTCTCTCTCTCTCTCTCTCTCTCTCTCTCTCTCTCTCTCTCTCTCTCTCCTTCCCTTCCACTCTCTCTAAAACTCAATGGAAAAAAACATCCTCAGGTGAGGATTTAAAAAAATTCTATTACCCAGAAATAGCCCTTAATATATGGCAAACATTTCAGACTATAGGTTTTTTAAAAAAATGCATATTAGACAGGTAAAAATAATTTTAAAAATAAATTACATTATACATGATTTTAAAATAAAAGTATTTATTCTGTTTTCCTTAAAACTAGCAAAACAATATAACTGTCTTTAAATTGCAGAAATTGCTGACTATCTGGTAAGCATTTCTTTGTAGCAAGCAATATAATTTCTCAAGAGGATTTTCCAAATTAAAAAGATTAGGTAAAATATTATGAACTGAGTTTATTATGTCTCTATGTGCATTTTAATATGCTTCTATTAACAAGCATCTATTTCAATTTTCAAATTTAGTCAACTCAGTGATAAAAAGTAGAGGTCTAATTAAACTCATAAATTAACCACAAATATACCATTCTATATTTTATATACACAGAACAAGCTTACTGAGAGGATGAGTTTTCAAGAAAAAAAGTAATAATGGAATGCTAAGCTAAAAGCAAAACAGTATATAAAATGAAAAAGCGATATGAGATGCCAAATCTAGAAGTGGTTACAGCAATTCCCAATACAGAGAAATTACTCGTGTATTCAGATTATCAGTCTCCTTCTCCCGAATTACCTGCCTAGTGAAGACTTCATCAACCAATGGCTGACACACAATCAGTAACTCAGAACAACACTATGTTTTAGAAGTGCCCTGGTTTTATTCTATAACCTTTTCTCTAAATTTTCAGTTGCTTTTTCTTCTTCTTTTTTTCTTGTTTATTAGACAGATGAGTGCATTAATTCATTACAAAAAACTTTCAGGTTGGCAATAATGAAAGACATATGTTAGTATATACTATCTTTTTAAAAAAATATTCATAAGACTATGTACTTTGGCCCATTAATCCTATAAATTTATTTCAAAGAAATAAACAGAGATGCATTCAACATATGTAAAGCTATTTGTTATTATTTATCATAATAAAAATTAGAAATAATGGTAAAGGGCTTGTTAAATAAATTATAAGGATGCATAAACCATGGAAAACTATTTTCTGAATGTGTATATAGTATAGCAAATGCATAGGAAAGGTGCATGCACAATTGATAACAACAGTTACCTCTGGGAATAGGATAAGGACTTACTCTAATTATGTGAGACTTTTAAAATGAAAATACATTGGTGTATTACTTGATTAATTTAAAAATACATAAAAACTACTATTAATGTTCTACAAGCCTGACACAAATAAGAACTAAGTAGAAGAAAAATAGCAATGAACAAAATCACATTCTTAAGATGAAGCATCATATGTTTATTAAAATTCGTGTTTTTTAATGGATTTTAGTGATATGAGAAAATGTTCATTATATTACTAAGTAGAGAAAAGGGGAGGGTAAAATGTCCTCTCTGCTGCAAATATCTGTGTATATCTTTAAACAGGAAAATAGAAGAAACATTAAAATATTAATAGTTGTTATATCTGGATTGTAAAATATTGATGACTTCTGTTTTCTTTCTACATTCATTTCCTTTCTAAGTTTTCTATATATTTTATATTAAGAGTAAAAAAAATACTTTAAAGCCAAACCAAAAACTGCCCAGCAGTGTGGCCCAGTGGCTGAGCATCCATCTATGAACCAGGAGGTAACAGTTGAATTCTGGTCAGAGCACAGGCCCTGGTTGCAGGCTCCATTCCCTGTGTGGGGTGTGCAGGAGGCAGCTGATCAATGATTCTCTCTCATCATTGATGTTTCTCTCTCTCTCTCCCTTCCTCTCTAAAATAAATAAAAATATATTATAAAAAATAAAAGTCAAACTAAAAACTGAGTTTTCTCTTCAATTACACAGAACATTGCCATTAATTCCCAGGAAAACAGCCTTTTTTTATGGCTCTTTCTCATGAAGATGGTGCATGGTAGATGACAGACAATGATTTCACTAACTAGAAATTGGCAATGGTCTGATACAATTTTACTAAAAACAAAACAAACAAAATGGAGAAACAGATTAGAGAAATTCAAAGGAGTTTTCTTAAGTTAGGTCCTCAAACTTTTTAAACAGGGGGCCACTTCACTGTCCCTCAGACCAGACTATAGATTGAAAAAAAAAAAAAACTATGAACAAATTCTTATGCACACTACACATATCTTATTTTAAGCAGGACAGGCAGAGGCGGCAAAAATACCCAGCGGGCTGGATAAATGTCCTCGGCGGGCGTATGTGGCCCGCGGGCCGTAGTTTGAGGATGCCTGTAACTGTCAGCAATGTTAGCAAACAGTAGACATCTTCCTGGCTTTTGTAAACCAGTGCATTCTGAATGGCAGCTCATGTAATGTTGTTACCTCCTGGGGAATGTGGCTTAGTCAGAAGTAAAAAGTCCTAATGGAGTAACTTTCAAAGCAAGGTGAGGAGTGCCCCTCTCTGGGATAGTCCTTGCCTATCGGCAATGATTTCCATGTGCTCTGCTGAAGCAGTGGGCTGCACGAAATGACTTACTTTCTGCTTTATCACAATACGTAGCAAAAATAGCAAAATACTTTGTAACCTAAATGCCACATTTTATAAGTTGGGATTTCCAGGCAATTTTAAGTACAAAGTGACCTGGGCAGAGATTTTCACTCACATTAGTTTAGAAGTTCAAGGTTCCAAAATGATTGCAATAGATATCATAAAATTGTCAAATCAAAATTATATTTAACTTACTTTAATTTTTAAATGTCAAAAATATACGCACCATGCAGTTCTTTTAGGAGATTGGGTATGTATGAATTCACACACGTGTGCATGAGCATGCACGCACACACATACAAAATGGACAGGAGTTGCTGAACATAGCAATGAGTATTCACCACCATCTGAGCCAGATTCTGTATGTAGTGACTAATATTTAAGCTTTAAGAAACTTCACTCATGTAGACACCCTCCAAAGCCTTCAGTTGTGGCTAGTGATCTTTGCAATTGACCATGCTCTGATAAGGGTCGCGAAAGAAGATACTGTAATTTTCTGCTTAAAGAGATGGGCCAATGTTTTATATGCTTTTGGCCCCACAAACCTGGACCTATTGCTGAGTAGGATTAACAAGGCCAGAGTATAGCTGGAAGGAGAGGAGATCAGAAAACAGAATGATATGAACATTTGCTGTGTGCTAAATATATGCTAGGTCTAATGAAAGGCATTTTGTACAAACTAAAGCTTCTACCTGATCCCAGAACTTCAATTTCTTACTTTAGAGCCCACCCCTTTACTTCCTGGCTCTGAGCAAAGTAAGTTCGGGTGAATTATGAGGCCCACAAAGGAAACAGGCTCACAACAACACTTACAGGGATGAGGGCAAGGGGGAAGGATGGGATGCTTGTCCCTGCCTTGGTTCTTCATTGTCTTCCACTTCTCTTCTTTTCTTAATTGACAATATTACATTTTATTTAGAATGCACCCTTTGGTTTCAAAGTATTTTCAACATATTTCATCTGAGCTCACAACACCCTAAAATATAGGCAGATATTATTAAAGCCATTTATATAGACTAGAAAACTAAGATTTATAGATGTTAGGTTGTTTGGTGAGGATCATAAGCAAATAATAGAAATAATAGACAGAATGGTTAGCAAAACTTAGGCTTCCTGGCCTTCTAGGTCATCCAGTGACCTTCCCTATTCCATCCCTTGAATCAATATAAGAGGCAAATGGTAAACAGGCCTTCCTTCACATAACACTAGTTTCTACAAAAACTCCTCTGGGGCCATTCCAGGCTAAATCAGAGCTGCATACAGCCACAGGGACTCAGGAACAAAACCACTAACATAATAATCTTTTCTCTTAACTTTCTTTATGAGAGTATCAACAAACAAGCCCATTCATCTAACTCAAAGCCAAGGCCAGCCACTATGCCCCTAAACTCTGCCTCTAAAATAAATGCATTACCCTTGGCCTCCACCATCACATCCTCCAAATCATAGCCTTTCCAGCAAACTTCCACAAGCTTCCCCCCTCTCTCCCCCCTCCCCTCTGTTACTTTGGTACTTCAACAAATTCTCCCTTTTAGGAACACACATATCCTTTTTATTGCATGTGGAAATCATGGTAGTTCTAATGTCAAAACAGAACTACTCATCATCATCCAATGTTATTAAAAGAGAGGAAGAAGTTGAGTGTGAAGATGGCCAAAGGTGATCTTGCCAGCTCTGCCCAATTCCCCAGCTACAGGAAATTCTTTTCCCTCCCTAACTCCAATGAAAGGCTTTTATAACTCAAAGTGGGCCAACAGAATGGAAAAGTAAAGGTAACTGACATGAAAAATGATTTCCAGAGAACATGGCCACATTTCTAGAATAAGCAGGGTCATTGCTTTACTTTTTTCATCTTCTCTTTTTAATTAGCTTGTTACTTACCACTCTCCTCAATGGCACACTTTAGAGTCACCAATAGCCACTTACTGGCAAACCAAGTGCTTCTTTACTCAGTCCCCATTGTCTGCATTCTCTACATGGCCTTTTAATTTCCCCTTCTTAAAACTTTTCCGTGCCGTTGGCCTCTCAGGCATACCAAGTTCTGGCTCTTCCCTGTTTCTCCACCTACAACTTTTTCTTCTCTGGTTCTCATTAGAGAATGTTCTGATATTCTCTGTCCCTCATTCTGGTTTGCTATTTTTCCCACTCCAATAAACAAAAAGGATTCAAAATCTATGTGTTAACACCCCCCCACCCCTGTAAGTGAATCTGAGAAATAGGCCATTTGTTCATACTTGAAAATATAAGGTGTTTTTAGAGTTTAGTTCAGGAAGGACTCTGCAAGAAGGCAAGGACATGGTGGTTGAGACATATATAATCTCAGAATAAATGTCCTGAGTCAGTGAAAGCTCCTTGTCCTAGGAATCAGTGAAAGCTCTAAGACCTCTCTGCCAAAGTCTTCCCCAAGGTGGGAGCAAATAGTGAACCTTTTTACTCCCATCATTATAGACCAAATGCCAGGGACCATAGCTCAAGGGCCACACATTTAATGTGATCCTGTGGTTGATCTAGTCATAAGCTAAACTGATATGTAATTAAGAGCATATTTGGCTTGTCAACACTCCATGAGAATCAGCACATTTTTCTAATAGAAGGGCGATATGATTTTAGAAGTTGTGAATAATGGAATTAGGAACTCACCCAAGGGAAGTGCTTGCCCACAGTGCACCCTCTTAAACAAGCCCTCCTGTAGAGCTCCTACATGCTTCATACTGAGGAAAATAAAGCAGTGGTCATTGACTAAATGTTTGATTGATTTGATACAGATAGAGGTAAGAACCCTTGCTTTCTCAATATTATCAGGAAAGTACCAGTAAACATTACAGGGCTTCTTAGGATTCATTCACACACTCAGAAAGTGATCTAATTTACTGCTAAACATGCATAGACAATGTAGGAAATGGAAAGGTAAGTTGGAAGTATTTCCTCTGGACCAAAATTTGACATCTAGTAGTGTGTACTTAAATAAATACAATATAAGTGGAAAGTAAGTGATGTAAGCACTGTCCAGATAAGACACTACATGTTTAGCTTTATTAGTATCAGGACTGAACAGTATTCTTAAATAGTATTTATCTGCATTGCATATCTAATTCATTCCTTCATTTCACTGTTACTTAATGCTTGCTCACAAATTGAATGGATGTGGGGAATACTCAGTGACAAAACATGCAGTAATCCAGTCCCTTTGTAGCTTAGAATCTCAGGAAAGCGTATGTTACATAAGTAATTGCACGAACACTGAGAATCACCAAAACAATGTGCTAGATCTTGAAACTTTACAATATCCAGTCTTACCTCCTCTTCCCCATCCCTTACAAGATATCCTTGTGTTTCCCCTTTCACAGCCAAGAAGCCCAGGAAAGTGGCTGTGGGGTTGAAAATTTCTACCTATAATACAAAAGATCCATTTATGGATCACAGACAATATTGGTATTTTTATTTCCAAAGGAGCCAGTCTCTAGTGAGAATTAGGGCAGTTAAACATATGTTGGTCCTTCAACTAACCAGAGTGCAGCCTAAGACTAATTATTGGGCAATGTTTCTCAATAAGGCATGATAATCCTCTTCACAAAAGCTAGATAATCATATTATGTTTTATACCAAGCCCCAAAGCTTGATGGTGAAAATAGCCTTATATTGGGTAGCTGGGACATAGCCCCATGATGGCAAGTGATAAAAGAAAGTGATTCCTTTTATGTCACATAAACAAAATAATTCATATCTATTCTTGGTCATTCATTTATTCCATATATAAAAACAAACTCATTAATAATTTATTCTCTCATTTGTTTGTGTATTTAGCACACATGAGGCATGGCATGCTATACACTACACTTGGAGTTAAAGACAAATAAAGCATTGTCTCTGCCCTCAAGGTACCTACAACCTAGCTATCAAAGCACCGAAGAGGGAGTGATCAACAACCAAAGCTTAACTGCAGTCTCATGGAGGTGGGTCTTAGAGGAAGACAACAGCCATTACCGGGCCCAGAAGGTGGCCATTGGCATGCCAGGCAGAAATAACAGCTGAAGGGAAAAGCCCAGAGGTTTATGGGAGCATAATGGATAAATTTGCATGTTTAGAGCTTGGTTGAATTACAATTTTTTATGACATATTAATTTAAGTAAGACTTCTTATCCTAAGAGCCTTGGAATAGTCTGAAAATACATTAACTATAGGCTTTAAGTCCTTTTAAATAAAACCATCCTTCAATCTGAACTACAATGCTCACAAAATCATTGCTTATTAAAAGTACATCTTCTCCAAAAAGGAAGAAAAACTCTAAATCCTAAGAACAAATGTGGAAGGAGGGTCTCATGCTTTTGAGAGCCATCCATTCAACAGTTACACAGTCACTTTAACAAACTTCAGCCCAATTTCATTGGGAGAGAGAGAGAGAGAGAAAGAGAGGGAGCCTTTTATAGTTATAAAATAATGACCAATATTTTCCTTAGCATATGTTTATCCCTTTCTCTCAATATCTTTGACAAGCATCAACTGATAGAATTTTTATTATTCCATAGCTGAAGCCTACAGTGGTTAAGAATCTGACACAAATACATTTACTTGGGAAAACACAGTTAGATTTAAGGCCCAATGCTCAATCCACCGTTCTATTTTCAAACTAGTTCTGGACAACACTTTTGAAAATGAGCTATAATTCAGAAAGGAAATGAACTCTGAGTCACCTTATAACTGATCCAAACACCTCCACTCAGTGCCACTACACCCTCGAACTTAGGGTGACTGAGGGCCAAGACATCTCATAGAGGTCTTGTGTCTTTCATGCCGAACCAGTGAATTTCTAGGTAGAAAAGCAGAAAACTCCCCCAACCCTTTCTTCCCAGCCCTCAAGATGGAGGAAGTGCCCTTCCTTCTGCTATACTCCCTGGGGAGAGAGTAGATGCTTCTTTTGTGGCCATTATTTTTTCTATTATTAGTTCATTTTTATTTATGTTTTATTCTTAATTGTACAGTTTGATGAATTTTGACAAATGTATAATTCTGTGTAACCACTACCCCTGTCAAGAAATACTTTTTCATCACCAGAGAATTTTTCCTATTGCCCCTTCCCAGTCAATTCTTGTCTATCCCCAAAAGAGGCAACAACACTACTGATTTCTGTCTCCATAAAACAATTTTTCCTATAATAGAATTTCATAAAAATGGAGGCTTCCAATATAAACTCTTTTGTGGGTCTGGTTTCTTTCACTCAGCATGTTTTTGAGAGCCATCCATGCTAGTAGGTGTATTGGCACTTCATTCCTGTTTACTGCTGAGTAGTATCACACTGTATGAATATACCACAATTTTTTATTCATTATCCTGCTGATGAATATTGGGCTGTTTTCAGTTAGAGGCTGTTAATAATAAAGCTGCCTTAAATATACCTTAAGAAATATTTCTAGGGACAGTTGCTTTCATTTCTCCTGGGTGTATAATGAAAGGGATGAAAGAACTAAACGCTTTGCTGGGACAGAGCTAGAGTATTCCTCATTGCAGGGCTAAAGTAGTCCACTCCTAAGGCATGGCCTTCTGGCATCTTAACCAAACATTTAATATGTTCATTGAGGTCTCTCTCCTCTGAATGTTGAGAATTCCAACATCTCCAAATCCTACGCTACATTCAGAATCCTCATCCATCTAAGAGTAACTATTTTTGCCAAGACTGGCAGTCTCGCATGCATAATCGGCTATAGACACAGAGAAATTATATTCAGATTTCTGAAATTCCTTCTCTGTGCAGTAGTCCTGTATTCTTATGCCCTATCTTGCAAGGTTCAACATTCCACAAATTTTGAAGTCAATTTTCTTTGTCCAGCAAGACACCTGTTTTCTGTGTGGCCTCTTTTTCCATGTGTTGTCACTTGGCAAGTACCCCAACTCCGAGAGCCAGGGTAAATGTGGAACTCACCTTGTTTATTTCTCTTCTCACAAGGATCACAGACTCATGCTGTTTGCCAATGCCTAAAAAAAGCTACTTCAAATATTTTATCCAGTTTTATATTTGTTAATGGAGAAAAAATAAATTTGATGATAGTTTCTATGTCATGGATGGAACTCTAAGACCATCACTAGAGGTTTCTTTTCCCAAGTAAAAGGAAAACACACACACATGCACATACACACACACCAACAGAAATTCTTAAATATCTAAAACTTTCCAATATCTGAAATTTGGAACCTACACACTTCTAATCCTGATTAAATTATACACCCCCCACCCCCAAACCAGGCATTTACTGTGGCAACATTTCTTCTTTGTTTTAAGAAGACTAGAAGAAGCATAAAACCAAACCAGACCTTGGAAAGGTGACTTCATGGGGCATGGGACCTCAGAAGTTGACCACCTGGGTTGCTGGCCAGTCTAAATTCGTTTTTGGACACGATTATCAGCTCTACACACCTGATAACATTTCAAGTGATGTTTAGGCCATTCATTGAGTCAAAGTGCAACTTCTTTGGAGATCAGATTCTCTTATGGCTAGAATGATTTTTTATTGTTCATACTGGGAATCTGACAGTTTTAATAAATATGCAAGGACAAGAGTCATACACCATGACTGGGACACATGGTCACGCTGCTTATATTGTGTTCATGAGGAGATCGTCAGAATGGTCTCCTGTCTGGAGCTGTGGAGATACGAAGGGAAAGTGGTTCTAACACTACTTGTAACTATTACACTCAGCATGATGTGGCAAAGTCTGTTCCTTACTTTTCTCCCTAAGGAAACAGAGGTCTGAGGAAGTTTACAGATCTACTAGTCTCACATGGCCAGTTCTTACTTTCCTTTACTTTAGTACAATTCCCATCATGTTCTGAAAAACCACTCATTCTAACTGTGGGAACTGCCATTGTGTAGATACTGTGCATGTGTGTGAAGGGATAAGGAGAGGGAGAGAGAAAATATATAAAGAGAAAATGCATGTTGCCATTCTTCTTGACAGGCACATTAAGTTACTTTCTCTTTTTTTCTGTGGAAAGTTGGAGAAATGGTGCACAGGTCCTATGCAGGCCAGTTACAATATTTGTTGTACTGTCTTCATTAAGGGCATTGTGTGATGCATGAAAGCAAGAATCTTTCTTTTTATTAAAGACTAGGGGCCTGGTGCACAAAAATTTGTGC
>PVJC01007275.1:22266-52128 GCA_004026665.1 Murina feae | reverse complement strand
GGAAAGGAAGGCAGCAGGGGACGGGTGAGTGGGAAAGAGTTGGCGGCCTGCTTGGCGGCTTCCCAGGTCCCTTCCGGGGATCAGGGAGCAGGAGAAGGCTGGCCTGACCACGAGGCGGGGTTTTCCCTGCTTTCTGGTGGCTGGAGGAAGATGGGCAGTAGGCAAGCTTGGGAGGCAGGCCGCACCCAGCCCTGGCCACGCTCAAAAAAGAGAACAACATACAGGGGAGAGCAAGAGTCTGAGAGATCAACATAGAGGGGGTGCCTGCTCCAAGCCTCCACGGTGTGCCTGGGGCAGGCCCCCAGCAGGTAGACACACACAGGAGGACTGCTCCGAGCCTCTGATGGGGCTGGAGGCAGGTCCCCAGTGGCGACACACACACACACACACACACACACACACACACACACACACAAAAGGCGCCTGGCAGACTGGGGCCATCATAGGACATCCACTGAGGGGTCCCAGACTGTGAGAGGGCACAGGCCGGGCTGAGGGATTCCCTCCACCCCGAGTGCACAAATTTTTGTGCACCGGGCCCCTAGTTCTCAAATAACGAGAAGGCTAGTGAGAGAGGTGACCCAACTACCTCCTCTACTTTTTCCCTCTACCATTTCTACCATTTCAGCAGTTCAACTTTTGAGAAGATTTTCCTAGGTTGAAAAGTCTTATATGCCGGAAAATACGGTAATTGGAAATTTCCACCACTTGGTGGCAGTGAGCAAAGAGGAGTCATGCCCTAGCCACTTGCCGAACTCCACCAGGCAGAGCTCCTTGTCCCAGCACCTGAGCTCTCTGGGCTTTTACTCATTCAGGACTCAATGCTGTGCTGGGTGTTCACAGCAGTGAGCAGAGAGGTCTGGTCCTGCCATTGAGGAGCTTCCATTCCAGTGGAGGACGCTGTCAAACAGGCAATTCCAATATAACCAACTGATGACGGAGTGGCAAGAAATGATAGCTGAGCCGAGAGCGAGGAGAGAGTCGCAAAAAGAGGCAGAAAACAGGGACAGCGTGTGCCAAGCGGCAGCTGAGGGACATGCGTGCTTGGGGGAACTGAAGTTAGTTTACTCCGGCAAGAGTTTGGGACAGGAGTGCCAGCTGAGGCTGAGAGGTGAGCTGGTGCTGTAACTCATGCAGTCTTGTAGACCCACCTCAAGAGTCTGGACTCTATTCTGAGGACAAGGTGAGACATGGAAGGCTTTCAAGTGGGAGGTAGCGTGATCAGGTGTGAGTTAGAAAGCTCCCTGTGAGTAGAGAGTGGGAACAGACGGGAGGGAGGCATGATTGGAGATGGGAGACTGATTAGGAGGCGGAGACAGCAATCCAGGCAAGGGCTTGGGCAGTGTTGGAGGCATAAAGGGAAGTGGATGGATTCAAGAACCATGTGGGAGGTGAAAGATCAGGGTTGACTGGATTAGGATCTGGGTGGGGGGGCAGAATGAAAGGTTCACTCACTCAGGTATTTTCTGCAAACCTGCTCTGTGCTGGTATGTGTTGTACACTGGGAGTTCAATGGTGGGCATGATCAACAGGGTTTCTGCCCTCGAGGAACTTATATCTAATGGGAGAGACAATCAAATAATTTCACAAATAAATATAAAATCACAAGTGTCCCAAGTTCGGCGAAGGAAAGATAGAGGAGGCCTGGGTGTCCATGTGAAGGCTAGACATAGAAGAGGGTTTGGGGGTGTTGGTAAGACAGTGGTTGAAGTGATGGGGCCTGAGGCCTAATCTGGTAGGAAAAGAAGGGAAGGTAGAAGGACAGACAGGAAGAATGTGGAAGTATCCAGAGACCCATGGCCTCGGTTTTCATTTCTATAATAACCTCAGTCTCCCATTCCCACACGGGGTCCCTATGCTCATCTTAGCACAAGGTGCCCTGCGCCCCTTCTCCCCGAGCACAACTTTCCCTCTCTCTGAACCAGGCCCAGGAAGATGTCAGGCAGCAGCTTCGGGAGTTTGAAGAGACCAAGAAACAGATTGAAGAAGATGAAGACCGAGAAATCCAAGATATCAAAACCAAGTATGAGAAAAAGCTTCGGGATGAAAAGGAGTCAAATCTTCGGCTCAAAGGAGAAACAGGCATCATGAGGAAGAAGGTATTGGGCTGTTCCCTCAGAGGCCTGGTGGGGGCAAGGGCCCTCCTGCAGGGAAAGCGAGGGCCAGTGGGTGGGTGGCAGTGGAGCCTGCCTGAAGGGCCTCCCCTCCAGCAAGTGGGTTAGGAAAGGAGTGTGGCCTGGTGTCGGGTTCTCTGGGCTCCGTCAGGCAGACAGATCCTTACCACGTCCTGTAACCGGGTAACCATCGGGGCTTCCCCTTCTCTTCCCAGGGATAGTAAGGTTCATGGTGGCACTGATGGGCGTGCTCTGGGCGTTCATCTATTGGCCAGTAGGATTTAGTCATCAGAGCTAAACCCCAATAGGAATGGAAATGAGGTCTTCTGGAGATGAGATGGCATTCACCTGGAGGTGTCCTCAGGCTCCTGGTGCAGGGAGCCCTGGGTGGCTCCTGTTTAAACTCCATGGGTGGGAGAAGGCTTGGGAGTCTAGGAAGCTTAGTTTACAGGGCAGGGCAAATGTGGTTAGCCACTGATGGTTGGGTTGAGGAGGGACTCCATTTATAGATCCTTGTAGAATTGCCACAATTTTCCCAAAATGTGTAGTGATAGAGAAGACAAGTAAGCAAGCCCGCGTTCCTTCCTATTAGAATTCATGCTATTACTAGTCAATCTGGGGGACCATCGTGTCTTCCCTCTTGGACATGGCTAAGAAGACTCACCAGTTAAAGCTCAATCTTTGCGACCCCGATGAGGCATGGATTCCAACCTTTCAAGGCCAGTGTGGTCCATGGAAAACTCGGGGTCCACTTGGGGAGCTGGTCTCTGGAGCCTCGCAATGAAGACAGTCCATCCTTGCATAAAGGGATGGAACTGGATCTTATCAGACAGGACACTACATCCTCTGTTGGCCTGGGAAATTCCTGACTGTCCCAAATTCTGATGGGGAGCTCTTTACATTCACAGACAGTTGGGAGGAATGGAGACCGTTCAAAGCCTTTGTTGTCGCCATTTGTATCTTTAGTTCAGCAGCCTGCAGAAGGAGATTGAGGAGCGAGCCAATGACATCGAGAGCCTGAAGGGAGAGCAGATGAAGCTACAAGGAGTCATTAAGTCCCTGGAGAAGGATATCTTGGGCCTCAAGCGGGAGATCCAGGAAAGGGATGAGACGATTCAAGATAAGGTGAAGGTTCATCTCCCCTCTGCCCTCAACTGCAGCCTAGATGGACCCCGTCAATGAGGACAAAGCCCAAGAGAACATATTTATTTAACTTGATGAGGGATACGCAGTCAGTAAAGTACCTACTGTGTGCTTTGCACTGGGCCAATTGCTGTAAACACATCACATTGAATTCTCCCAGCAACCCCAGGGGCCATAAGCAACCCAGTTGTAAAGCTCAGGAAACTGAGTTCCAAGTGGTTAAGTATCTTGCCCAAAACCATATAGTTAGTAGGTGACATGCTTGGGATAAGAACCTGAATCAGCTGACTGCAAGGCCCCTGCTCTCCACTGCTCCAGGTATCCTAGGGGGGCCATCCCCATGGACTGTGGGCCACTCATCTGCCCCATTGCCCACTTGGTGCCCCTGGTCAGAGAGGAGCTCCCCAGTGTTGGCCCCATAATTGCTGGGCACCCCAGAAGACTTGTATCACATTTTAGGATACCTTTTCTCACAAAACACTTAGAAGACAGACCCATTATATTTTGTCAAACATACCAAATGATTTTATATCATCCTCCTGAGCAAATCCAGGCTCTGCCATTGCTGCCAAATGTTTGAGAGTGCATGGGCTTTAGCCTAGTTAGCTAGGTTCTTCTATTATCAGCCAAGGGATCTTAGGCAAGTTCTCTAAGCCTTTATTTTCTCATCTGTGAAATGGGGCCCCTCAGGGCATCTGATGGGATGAAATGACAGTCCCTGCATGTAATTTCTACACGTGAGTGCTTATGTATATATCTAGGCTTTTTTTTTTTTTAAGAGGGGGGTTTAAAGCTCTCTTCAGATTCTCAAAGGGGGTGAGGGGTTGACAAGAAAGAGGTTAAGACCTTCTGACTTAGAAAATTACATCAGCCTCCTGACCAGTCTAAAGGCCTTTCTTCCCACCTCCCTGCCGTAACACTCCATAATTATGTCACTCTCCTTCTTGAGATTCTTCTCTAGCTCCCCATGGCTTATGGCAGAGGTCAGCAAACTTTTTTCTGTAAGGGGCTAGGTAGTAAATATTGTACTCTTTGCAGGCAATATAGTCTCTGTCACAACTACTCAACTCTGCCATCGAAGTGTAAAATCAGACAAACTGGTAGACAACCTATAAGTGAATCAATGGGCTTGGCCATGTTCCGATAAAACTATGGAAACAGGCAACAGGTCAGAATTGATCTGAGGCCTGTAGTTTGCCAACTCCTGGCCTCCTGGATAAATTCTGAACCTTTTACCCAACATGCAAGACCCTTGCCTCCTTCCCCTGCTTCCCTGCAGCCTCATTCTTCACCTTCCCCGTGAACCCACCACCTTATTTTCAGCACCCTCAATACACACTGCACCTTCATGTCTTCTTCTATAACACCTGTCACCATGCAGGATACATTTGTTGACACACCTGCTTCCCCAGTTAGTGTTTTCTCCTTAAGGGCAGGGTCTGTGTCATATTTTTATTTAGTATCTCAGACCTTAATAAAAGGTCTTCATTTAGTAAATGTTTGATGGATAAATAGACCTACATTTTTGTGACTGTTGCCTTGCAACAAATTACCCCAAAACTTAGTGGTAAAAGATGCTCACAGGTTCGGTGGGTGTGGAACTAGACCTGATGGGTTGTCTTTGTCCTCAGTGTCTGGGGCCTCGCAGGGCCTCCGTCGGGGGGACGCAAACAGCTGGGAGCGGGAAGATCAGCATATAAAGTGTCTTCTTCATCCTCACGCCCAGCCCTTGGCAGGGACAGCTAGGAGGCTGGGATCAGCCAAGACCATCCCCAAAGCACCTACTGTGTTCCCCAGCCTGGAGGTCTCAGTGCAGTGGGGCTGCTTGCATAGCACATGGCCTCCCCCAGAGAACCGGTGGCAGCTGCTTGGCCTTTTCTGGCCTAGCCAGGGAAACCACACACATCATGTGATCTACATGCTGTGGGTTACAAGCGAGCCCCACGTCCAGCCAGAGGCAAGGAGAGGAATCAGATCCTACCTCCCAATAAAGGAGCATAAGGTCGTATTGTACAAGAAGATGTGGGACGAGAAATGCTGTCGAGGCCAGCTCTAGGAAACAGCCACAGCCTGTACTTGAGTGAGTAAGTGAATGCATGCAGTCCTGGCACAGAAGCCAAGGAGGCAGAGCCACAGCCTTTGTATACCCGGTGAGGATAGCTATCCGGGGCCTCCTCAATCAGGGGGGCACAGGATGTATGTTCTTTGCCTAATAGGATCCCCTATCCCAGGCCTCCTGACACCTCCCTTTCTCTCATCTCACCTGCAGGAGAAACGAATTTACGACCTGAAAAAGAAAAATCAAGAACTAGAGAAATTCAAGTTTGTGCTCGACTACAAAATAAAGGAGCTAAAGAAGCAAATAGAACCTCGAGAGAATGAGATCAAGGTGATGAAGGAACAGATTCAGGAGGTGAGAAGGCATCTGCCACACCCTGCCCTCCCCAACCCTTAGCCACCTGCCCAACTATTCCTGGCTGGCCTGGAGGGAAAGAAAGAAAAGTCTCCTCACAATCCCTCCCTGCTCTCATGTGCATGCAGCCTCCACTCCTCAGAGGATGCCACAGAGAAGGCACAACCGGTGGTCAGTTGTGCAAGAGCAAAATGCTTTGTGATTTGGCTTTCCCTGGGTTCTAAGGGTGGACTTGGCTCCACCGACATGCTCTGGGCCCTCTAAGGGAAACTGCGGCTTTGGGGCCTGAAGCCACCAGGGGGCGATGTGTACTCAGTCACCAGCCTTGAGCACAGGAATGTACACTCCTCCAACATTTTTTTCTCAGACTGGAAATGGTTCAGGCCTTATGCAAAGCCATGTTTGGACTTCATCTCCTAGGAATGGGAAGTCATCAAAGGCGCTTGAGCAGGGAAGTGGCATAATTAAGTGTGTGTTTTGGAAAGCAAACAGGATGAAGGTAGCTAGGAGATTAGAAGCAAGAGCAACTGGAAGAGGGCTTCTGAGAGTCCATTGAGGTATAAGTGTCCCATGATCCTCCCAGGGGCTTAAGGTCGAAGTGTAGAAGTCTTCTTGGTCCTTCCCTTCCCTTAACCCCTATATCCAATCATCGCCAATGCCTATCTGCTCAGTCTCCAAAAGATCTCTCAAATCCAATCCTCCTTCCTTTCTGCTGCCATCACACTGGTCCAAGCCTCCGTCATCTCTAGTCTGGACTTGACCCCAGCCTCCAGTCTACTCCCACATAGAGTCCACAGCGAACCACAATGGCGCCCCGTCCCATCTAGAATAAACTCTGAGCTCCCTACTGAGGCCCAGGAGGCCTCTACCCGCCTCTGCAGCCTCATCTCCAGGCTCCCTTCCCTCCCTCAGCCCACAGGCTTTCTGACAGTTCTTGGGGTAAGCCAAGCTTTTCCCACCTCGGGACCTTTGCAGTGCCGTTTCGGAGGTTCCAGGTCTGCACATGACTGGCTTCTTTTTGTCTTTCAAGGTCTCAGCTTACAGGCCACCTCTTCAGGGAGGCCTTTCCTGACCACCCTTATGCAAAATGACCTCCGGCTCCCCTTCCATTTTGTGCTGAGCAAGGATAACAAGTAGAAGGGTGTCAGAGAGCATTGGTGACCCAACTAGAATGGGATGCACAAGAGCTATGGTGGAGAAAGCGAAGCCCTTTCTCTAGGAAGCCCAGGAAAGAAGCCAGGCGTGGAATCAGTCCAGGGCGAGGGCAGTCCAGAGAACATACGTCTTTTTGGCAATGACTTTCTCCCTGGCCTCTGGGATAAGGAAGGATGTCTCCTCTGGGCCTCCTGCCTTTCTTGAGTGACTTCAAGGCCCAAAAATGGCAGCCAGAGAATATGAGAGAGAGGACAGAGGTCCCCCTGCCTGGCGTCAATGTGCTGCAGGCCCTAGAGATCACTGCCCATTTTTCCCTCCTCATTTGACATATTTTTCAACTAGATTTTAAGACTTAGATGATGACCTCCCACCCCGACATACCTGAGAGCTTACTCATTTCCCTTCAGTAACTGGGCCAACCATGGCATTGATTCTTGGCAGGGGATGTGCCGGAACCTGGGGAGTGATCAGAGGCCCTCCGGCCCCACCCTGCTACCAGTTGCTGCCAGGGCTGATAGCTGGCCTGACTCCTTCTGCAAGGTTCTTTGACCTCGATGATCACCTTTGGGCGGGGGGAGGTGAGGGCGGGGAGGTCAGTGACACATTTAGGCTTCTCTGTCTATACAAAGTGCTTTCGATAACAAGGACAAAGTTCTTCTAAAACCTGCCCTTTTGTGTTCACAACATGAGTGTGGCTCTTGAGGACCTCCTGATGCCCAGAAGGTGGCCAGGAGCCTTGAAATCTGAGCAGAGGCCTGGAAATAGACTCGAGGGGCTGCTCCATCCCGCCATGAACAAACCCAGTGAATGTCCCATCCCCCTAAACAGTGAACCTCTCTGTGATCAAGAACACCAGGGTCCACCAGATTTCGTGTGAAAATGAACTTCACTTCTCCCTTTTGGGAGGAATTAAGTCAACTGAGAGCTCAGCTACTGCTGGTTTCACTCTAATCAGAAGCTCCAGATGTCAGTCACATCTTCGGTCACTAGAACTGCAACAACAAATAAATCTTTCAGAAGCTCCTGTGGTTTCTGCTTTTTCTTTTAAAGATGGGGCACTCTCCTCAGTTGTACTTTTTAAGACCTTTTCAACAGAGCGGTGAGGCAGAGGTTTCTCCTCAGCTTCCTCTTTCCTATCTTATGCCTTTGGCCAGGATGCCTACATGCTGGTCCCACGAAACTTTCTGCTTTAGAATCAATTCTGATGAGTTGTGGCTCCAGAGGGTCAAGATTCACTCACACAGTGTCACGAGGTAGGCTAGAAGGATGCTTCTCTGAGGGACGCTGCCTCTAGCTGGAGTTGAGGTTCCAGAATGTGAGAGTTACCCATTATAAGGAATGTAAGCGAAGAAGGTAGCCAGGCAACTAAGAGGGGAAAACTCACGGCCCAGCCATGGAACACGTGATCTGGGTTAATATGTCAGCCATGGGGGTGGGGGCTTTGGAGGAGGTGAGGGGTAAGAAGGAAGGTTTTGCTCCAGAAAACAGGTGGGAGCTAGAAAAGACACGTCCTGGTATCAGGGGAGACGTTCCCACGGAAAGACCTCGGTTCAAACCCAATTTTCATTCTCTCACTCTCTTATCCTTGACTCTGTTCCTTGTCCTCTACAGATGGAATCTGAACTGGAGCGTTTCTTTAAGCAGAACACGCAGCTGGAGCTGAACATCACAGAACTGTGGCAGAAATTACGAGCCACCGATCAGGAGATGCGCAGAGAAAGACAGAAGGTGTGAGGATTTTCAACGTCTGCCGGTTCTTGGATTCAGGATCCGGCACCTGCCTGCACTGAGCAGCTGGCTTCTAAGAGGCAGAGCCAGCCCACTGCTAAGATACATTCCCAGTTTTTAAAACATATTTTATTGATTTTTTACAGAGAGGAAGGGAGAGGGATAGAGAGCTAGAAACATCGATGAGAGAAACATCGATCAGCTGCCTCCTGCACACTCCCTACTGGGCATGTGTCCGCAACCAAGGTACATGCCCTTGACCGGAATCAAACCCAGAGCCCTTCAGTCTGCAGTCCGACGCACTATCCACTGAGCCAAACCAGTCAGGGCAAGATACATCCCCATTTCAACTTGCATTCTTGCTCATAGTCCTGCCAGATTGCAGGTCCATGCAAATTCACATGACTGAATCCACGTGAGACTATACTGTGACTTTGGGTAAAGTGACCAGGGAGACCAGTTTCGTGTGAATGCTCTCAGCGTTGGCTTGTTTGTCCCGGGAAGGAGCATGTTCAGAGTCATTTGTAGTCAGTGCTTAAAGGCCTTGACTATCAAATCGATGCTGTGGCTGGGAGGACCTCAGAGATCACCTATTCTAGTCCCAATTTGTAAGAAATAAGGAAAGCAGTGCCAGAAGGATGAGGAAGTTAAGAAACCTCATCTGGCAACTACCCGTAGTAAGTTCATACAGAGCTGAGAGCCAGGGCTTCTGGCCCTGGGCCAGGACTTGGCTGCACTTTCACCCAGTGGCACAGGGCACCCTGCAAAGCTGGTTGAATCAGACTGGATTTTTCCATTCCCCACAGTAAGTATTGGCTCTGTACTAGGTTATGCGAGAAGCTGCTACAGAGCTGCTACAAACATGAACAGACACAGATCCTGCCCTTCACAAACTGAAAAGGTTGACAGGTGATTTGTGGCATGTGCATAAAAATTAGAATGCACAGTGGAAAATTGCAGAATGTGAATAAAAGGCTATGGGAGCAAGGAGGGACCAGCTATGTCAGAGAAAGCATGATGGAAGAGGGGGGATCTAGCCCAATTTTTTCATATTTTCCCTACTCACAGCCACCCTCAGGAAGGATAAACCCTGGGCGAGCTTTTGTAATAAGGGACCTGGAAGCCCTGACCCAGGGCCTGCAGGAGAGAATGGATGCTCCAGCTCAGCTCCACAAGGAATAAGGGTGACTAGTGGGCTTCCTCTCATCTCTTAAGGCCAATGATGCTGAAGGGAACCCAGACCCAATAAAGGAAGCATTCTGTGTTGGCCTCTTAAAGCTGACGCTGTTCAGGCCAGGTGCCTCCACCTCTGGGCTGTGTGCCCATCTAGGTCTCTGTGCCCGGTGTGGTCAACTGCAAGTCCCAGATGTGGTGCCTCCTGTCCCTTTCTGCAGCCATTAGCCTGCAGCCCCTGCCCCTGGAGAGTCCATCCCTTCAGCGCCAGAAGTAAGCGCCTCTGATTGCAGGAGCGGGACTTGGAGGCGCTGGTCAAACGGTTTAAGACGGACCTTCACAACTGCGTGGCATACATCCAGGAAGCCCGGTCCCTGAAGGAGAAGGTCCGAGGTCTCTTTGAGAAGTACGTGCAGCGGGCAGACATGGTGAGCTCTGCCTCCCTCCCCACCCTCCCCTTCTCTCCTGGTCTCCCCTCGCTCAGAGGCCCCTGTGCCCCATCAGGTGGAGATCGCAGGGCTGAACACAGACCTGCAGCTGGAGTACAGTCGCCAGCGGGAGCACCTGGAGCGGAACCTGGCCACTCTCAAGAAGAAGGTGGTCAAGGAGAGTGAGCTGCACCGCACCGATTACGTCCGCATCATGCAGGTACCTGCACGCTCCGGGTCAGCTCCCTCAGAGGCTGAGCCATCCCAGATGAGAGAGCCTGTCAAGGGCCCCTCGAGACCACTCAGTACTCAGGGCTCCCCAAGGGTCCAGGGGACCCACTAGCTTTCCCTAAACCATTATCTTTGACTCCTCTCCTCTGACCTCCCAGAGCTTGTCCTGGCTGTGACATGGCCCAAAGCCTGCCAAGGAAGTTTTCTAGGCATCTCTATGCTCAGGCCTGCCCCCCAATGCCCAAGCACTGCCCCCCCTTCATCCATTTTTTTTTTCTGCCCCATCTTTATCTGAAGCACTCCTGAGTCCTGCCTCACTCCTCCTGTTGCCCCTGTCCCCTCTGGACCTTCATTCCCCGTGATTTTAGCTCTCCTGAGTCACACTCTCCTTTTCCTCTCCTCTGTTTCCAACTCTTATTTCACCTGCTTTGTTCTGCTGCTTTTTATTCTGCTACTGGCATCACATGGTCTCTGCTGGCCAAGTTCTCTCCTCTGAACACGCCTGTCTCCACCCACCTCCTCGTCTGACTTTTCTGGTGCCTCAGGTCCCTTCCCTTATCTCTTGGGTGCAGAGCTAACCACACCCACTCGAAGAGTTGGCCTCACTCTGATTTAATGAGCTCTCCACACCCACCTCCCGATCCTCCGTACACTGTGCAGAGAGTCTGACCCCATTTCCACCGCCTCCACGTAAACACGTTATCAGGATTGCCAGTTGGGCTCCTCCTGCCAGATTTCTGTTTGGGTATCAGTATCGTCTGAGGCAATTAATGTGAATTAATCAGAATCCCATATTATAAGGGACATACCTTTTAATGCTTATATGTCTTTAATGCCATAATTAAAATACTGGAATGGGGATGGGCTGCATTAGGATTGAAACAAACCAGTGCCCGGCTTGGCCAGCCCACACGCCCCTGGGCAGAGGGCACTGCAGTTCAGGCCAGGCCCAGGCACGGTAGGTCTCGTGCCATCTTACAGACAGCCCCGGTTTAAAAGCAGCCCACACCATCAATTGCCACTGCCCCACGCAGGGCCCTGAAAGCAGTCAGAGGCCCGGAGGCAGGAGTAGATCATTGGTGGGACCCTTAGGCACGAGCAGCTGACATACAGAGCCATGGCTAAGGGTCTCCAGTGCCCCCACGCGTGAAGAGCCCACCAGGGAGTGCAATGTGCTGAGCAGTGGGACTGCAGGAGCAGCTGTCAGCAGGGGACATTGCTGAGCTCTTGCTGCCCTGCTACCAGCACACAGGCCTGGGGGAGGGGAAGGGGGAGGGGGGAGGGGGGCAGGTGCCTGTCTCCATGCCAAGCAGACACCCAAAGTAAGTGTCAGTCCAAGGAGAACAAGGAAAAGGAAAGAAAGTGAAGATCACAGGCTAGCTAGGAGCAAGCATCACCTGAGGCTGCTCACAATGTCCTGTTTTGCTCTTCACAATCCCAGAGGCTGTGTGCCCACTCCTCTGGGCCAGGGTGCAAGTCGGAGGAGAAGGAGCAGAGGAGACCTGGGCAGGGCTCCTGCCCAAGCCCGCCACTCCCCAGTGGTTGGCAGAGGGAGATCCCTGGACGAGTGTTTTGTTTTTTTGTGGGTTTTTTTTTCCTTTTTAATATATTTTATTGATTTTTTACAGAGAGGAAGGGAGAGGGATAGAGAGATAGAAACATCCATCAGCTGCCTTCTGCACACCTCCCACTGGAGATGTGCCCACAACCAAGGTACATGCCCTTGACCAGAACCGAACCTGGGACCTTTCAGTCCGCAGGCTGATGCTCTATCCACTGAGCCAAACCAGTCAGGGCATGGACGAGTGTTTCCTTGAGCAGCATTGTAAACCCATGTGCCCTGGAGCCTGCAGAGGTGCCCCAGGCAACTGCAGGGAGCAAGAGGGGCCCCAGGAGGCAGGGTCCCCCTCTACCAGGGAGGCCTCCTGCTTCTTACAGCAGGCGCTCTGTAAACTTGTGTTTGGAAGATTTTTTTTTTTTTAAGGAAAACTTTAAAAACCATTGGTCCATGTTTTAAAAATTGGTCTTTTCTTCAATCTTGAGTTGAAAGAGAGGGGCCGGGCCAGGGTCAGGCAAGGTGTTGTACAGGCACTGACGCTAGGCAGACCTCACTTGTCCTGCCTCAGCCACTCTTGTGGGGACAGAGAAAAACTGGCCCAGACCATGAGTAAATTTTCTTAATGTCCCCAGGAATGCTTTCCCCATTTATAAACTGGCGAAGAAAACACCAACTTCAGTGAGGCAATGCGAGGTTTAAACGAGAGAATAGGATGCTTGCGGCACTGGCCAGGTCCAGAACAGGTGCTCAGAAACGCTCTTCCCTTCCTGTCCACCGAGCAAGAGCTCTATTTACGAACCAAGGTGGACATCCCGAGGGAGAGCCTGGAAGGCCACCACATGGACCCGGGGTACCTGTGGGCTGAGAGGACAGGAGAGGGGGCCACTCACCTGACCCCAGGCCCCCCAGCTGGTGGCCTGGATGCCTGATGCCGTGGTAAGGAGCTGTGTCTGCAGGTTCCTAGGCCCTGACACTTCAGTCAAAAAAGGGCAAGGCAGGCCAGGGCGGACATGGCATCTGAGAGAAACTCATTAGAAAACAGAAAATAAGGTCACTGTCTCATTTGTATGTTCAGACGGGAGCGTGAGGCCTCCCTACACGTTCTCCAGCACGCTTGCAGATAGGAAAATAAGAGTTGCTATGGAATACAAATATCTAGGACACATACTTTACTCTTTTAGTATACATGCTTTGAGGGCTTCTTACATGGCAAGTTCTGGCCATCCGTGGAGGATTCCAAGATGAGTGTGATAGCGTGCCTACCCTCAGGGAGCTCCTCGTGGGGAACTCTATGCCAGGGAACGTGAGCAAGATACAGGAAGTACTGCTCCTCACCGTGTACCAGTGCTGTGAGCTCACCACGGAGGTGAGCTTCCGTTAGGGGACGTGGCATTTGAGCTGGGCCGTGAAGAATGAGTAGGGCGTGAACTGGGAGCAAATGGGGAAGAGCTTTTCAGGCAGAGGGCACAACCTGAGGACAGACAGAGAAGAGAGAGGCCGGTGGGATGTTTGGGAACTCAGGAGTCCACAGACCTTACTTTATTGCACAGCGTGGGGGCAGGGAGAAAGGACCCACTGGAACAGTATGCAGTTTAAGGGTCCCATTGGAAGGGCTTTCCGTGCCACATCTAGAAGCATAAAGCTTATCTTATAAGCAGGTGCCATCTGAGGTTTCTGAAGTCGGTAGGGGTGTTACAAAGGTTAAGTCCATTGGCAGGTGGAAAGGCTGGTGAGGAAAGGCGGGTGGCAGGAAAACCCATGTTCAAGGAAGATGAGAAGGACTTGGAAGGGGAAAATGTCAAAAGACGCTTCAGAGTAGAAATGATGAATAGAAATGTCAGGTTACACGTGAGAAGGCTGAAAGAGGAGCAGAGAAATGGCTCATTTGCGCAATTAGACAGATGGCGAGACCTGTGGGTTCCAGAAAAATGCCACCACTGCAGGACTTCCACGTTCACAGAATAAATCAGTCAGTCGCCTGTTCTTTCCTCCCAAGCCACATTCTTAAAGATGTCAACTCAGGAAAAGCCAGTAGGGGGTGCTATAGGCATTCTTTCCCTTCGCTGCCCACCGTGGGTGTTACAACTGCCAGTCTGTTCCCATCTGTGGCTCTCCGGCGTCAGTCTCCACAAAAGGCAAACCTGGCCGGTTTGATACAGCCCCTTTATGTAGAATGTTTTTTATATAAACAGACTTTTGCATCCCCAGCCAGTCTATCGTACATACCCAATGACTTGGCACCTGGTGGGCCTGGGCCAGCTTCTCTCTGCCAAAGTTGCTGAGTGGGGACCTGGAGAATTGGAGGGCTTCTGTAGGCCATCCTGACTGAGGAGGCATCTGGAACAGACGGTTCAGCAAACCGTTGTCTTCACATTTTAAATTCACGAAGCTGCCCAAAGCAATACAGGCATACCTTGCTTTCCTGAGCCTCACAGGCACTGTGTTTTACTAATTAAAGGTTTGTGGCAACCTCGCATCAAGCAACACTATCAGTGCCATTTTTTCCAACAGTTCAGATGAAGGTTAGCATTTTTGAGCAATAAAGTATTTTTCATTTAAGGTCTGTACATTGTATTTAGGCATAATGCTATTGCACACTTAATAGAGACTACAGTGTGCTGTAAAAATAACTTCCATGCACTGGAAAACCAAAATGTTCATGCAATTTGGGTTGTATTATTCGCTTATTGTGGTCGTCTGGAACCAAACCCACACTGCCTCCCCGATGTATGCCTGCTTGTACAGGTGACTTCAGTGTGACCCCTGGACTCCTTGGGGCACGAACCACCCAGGAAGTACTCCATAGGGAGCCCAATCAGCCCCTGAAGTTATGATTACTCTTACTATATCACTCTTACTATTACTTTCATCAAGTATTTATTAGTGCCTCGTCTCCTGCTTGCTTCCTCTTGACTCCAGGCCTGAAAACTCTTCCCTGTCCCCGGCCACCCCATGGAGCCTTCCTCACATGGGTGAGCGCCCTCTTCAGACTGTCAGGGCATCTCTTGGCATTGGATCCAAGCTGGACTTCCTGTGTCAGGCACCATGACCAGTGCATAGTAGGCTTTCAGGAACTCTTCTTAAGTGATTTTTTGTGAATGGATGAGTGAATGAGTGAATGAATGAACAAACACAACAGGGGAATCAGGCTGCATGGGTCTTGGTCACACTCTAATAAAGACTGAGCCATGTCCTGGAGATTCATTAGGTGACCAGCATCATGGAGGTATCCAAGGCGGATAGTGGGGTGAGAAACAGGCATTCACACCAAAAGGTATCAGGAGCCAGAAGTCCCAGACATGTGACAGGGCTGGGGAGGGTGGAGTGGGGGAGAAAACTAGGGCAGGGTCCACTTGGGGCCATTACAGTAGCAGAGGGGAGAGATGCTGAGAGCTGGTTAGGAATCACAGCAGGGAGGATAGACATGAGATTCCATTCAGACATAAAATCCACAGGGTTCCGTGGATGGAGATGACCAAGAAGAAGCACCTACAGAAGTTTATGGAGAGGACTGGGGAAATGGTACCCTCAGCCTCTAATTTTTATTCTGATGACTATTACTCTGATGAATGAGGCAGGAGAGTGAAGCTGAGCAACACCAAGTGAGAGGAGGAGTGGAGAGCCCCCAAGTGGCCATGAGCTCACTGCAGCTCTCCAGAGCCTCCTCTCCGTCTGCTCTCCCCTGCCTGACCTTTACCCCCTGGTTTATAATTTCCTCATTAGTAAGAATCTCGTTTTATTCAACTTGGTATCCACTGCATTCGTTATTCATTTGCCTACCCATTCCACAAATATTTATGGAGCACCTCTTACAGGCAAGGCAGAGTCCAAGGTCTTAGAACCCCATAAATGCTAGTACACATTCAATTGGTCATGTCATGATACAAAGTCAGCATAGAGAAGCTTTGGGGGGTGGGCAGGGAGGGCTGGCAGAGACTTTCACTGGAGAGCATCTGGGAGGAAATGTGGCCGATTCATCCCCCAGGCCTGGGTGGGTTAAAAGGGTAAAAGATCATATGGAGAAAAGTTGCTGACTGTGTATAAGAACAGGCACAGAGCCTCACCTGAGAACAAGGGGTCGGCAATGACTGGACACCTCATCCACGAGGGAGGGAAGAAGAAACTGAAATTAATACACTGAAAATCAGAAGGTGTGTTTGACATGCTCAGACGAAGAGGCTCTGGAAGGAAGGACTGTGATGGGTGTCCCCCTGGGCTCCACGGGCATGTCCCCATAACCCGGAAGTGCTGTGAGAACAGTGCTTGGCATCATCCCATTCTCCGGCTCACACTCCACACTCAGTGCCCCATGTGGAAGCTCAGCTTGTTCCTGGCACAAGTCTGTTCCGTGTGGGTATGGGCCGCATTGACTGTTTTGGTAGTCAGACCTCCAAGGCCTTGCTGCCCGCTGATGGCCTGGCTCACAGACCGGTGGCAGCATCTGTCAGGAGCTGGTTAGAGATAGAGAATTTCAGAACTAGCTGCAGATCTACCAAGTCCGAAGCCGCATTAACAGGATCCTCAGGTGATTCCTTTGCATGATCTATGGGAGGCGCCGCTGTAGACAAGCCGAGTACTTGAGGCTGTGGACTCAGAGTAAAATGGTCTGTGTGTCTCTGGGCCTAAGGTGAAGAGGACACCTCTGCGGAGCCACCTTGCTGCCCTCGTGCTGAGCATGAAAAGGAAGGCAGTGATCTGAGGTGTGGGAAGGGAAGAGTGTTCCCAGGGGCAGAGCTGCCACCACCCGGCGTCCAGCAGGCTCTTCATCCTCACTCCTCGCCACTCCTCTCTCAGTTGGTGTTCCGGTGATGCAGAACTGCTGCCAGTCGCCCACCCGCCGTGTCCCACTTCTGTGCCTCTCTCCTGTTCCACTTGTCTAGGACCCCCTCACCTTCCCCCTGGCAGCTCCTTCAAGCCTCAGCCCACGGACCTGTTCCTAGGAGTGCACCCCGGTCATTCAGGCAGAGCTCAGCCCCTGTGCTCTCAGCAGGGCAGCCACACATTGCACTGTGCCAGGTCCCCCACGGAACCCTAAACTCCTCAAGACCAGGTCTCACTTTCTGTATACCTCAGGGTCAGCGCAGTGCCTGGCACATAATTAGTGCTCACACATATGGGATGTGTGATGCATGGATAGATAGGTGGGTGGGTGGATATTATCAAACACAAGAGAAGTGAACTTCAGATAGACGTTGCAAATGTTAATTATCCACGTACTTTTCTGGGTTCCTAACTAAACGGTGTGCTGTTGGGGCAGAAACCATATCTTTTTTTTCTGTCTACATCTCAGGGACATGGTAGCTACCCTATAAATATAGGCTCAACAGTTAATGAAAAAAGTGAATGAAGGACAGCACAATACTTAAGAGCTTGTAGCTCTAGAGCCAGGCTGTCAGGCTCAGAATCCTGACGCAGTCACTTACTATCTATGTAATTTGAGCAAGTTACATAACCTTTCTGTGCCTCGATTTCCTCTTTTGTAAAGTTGTGATTATAATAGAATCTACTTACAGGGTTATTATGCTTCTTCAATGCATTAAATTCATATGAAGTTTTTAAAACATATTTTATTTATTTTTTTACAGAGAGGAAGGGAGAGGCATAGAAAGTTAGAAACATCGATGAGAGAGAAACATTGATCAGCTGCCTCCTCCACACCCCCTACTGGGATGTGTCCACAACCAAGGTACATGCCCTTGACCGGAATCGAACCGGGAACCTCAGTCCACAGGCCAGTGCTCTATCCACTGAGCCAAACCAGTTAGGGCCATATGAAGTTCTTAGAAAAGTGTTTTTGTTGCTCTTGGTGTTGGAAAGAGCCTGGGTGGATGGAAATAGTGTGTACCATCTGTATCTAATGTTGTTAGAGTCCACCTGAAGATAACTTAGCTGATGCCTCAAGAGGCTGAGCCATGAGCTAGGATGAAGACTCATACCCCAATAGAAGCACCAGATAATTAATGTGGTGCTTGTATCCTTCCACTACCTTCCCGCCCCCCCCCATTTCCCACACCCTCGGCCCCTAGTCAGTGCATGCCCTGTGCCCACTGATCACTCATCCATACTCACTCTCTTTCCTCCTTTTATGCAGGAAAATGTCTCCCTCATCAAGGAGATTAATGAGCTCCGCAAGGAGCTAAAGCTCACCCGCTCCCAGGTCTATGACCTTGAAGCAGCTCTGAAACCGACCAAGAAATTGCAACAAGAGGCTCCAGAAACAGGTACTGTCCACAGTGGCTAAAGGAAATGGACATTGGGACAAACAGACCAATGGCAGCCATGGGCAGGTCACCTTTTGGCTTCTGAGGTAGCCTCTCCTAAGTGTCCTCCTGTATCAGGTCACATCTACCCCATGGCCTTCTGGGAGCCTCTTGAGGCCACACACCTGCTCTCTAAAGGATCTGTGAGGACCTACCACATTCAAATATATGCAGGTCCAAAATCCTTAGAGTTAGCCACAGTGTCAGAATTTAGAATCTTTCAGATCTCAGAGCAGCAATTTTCAACCTTTTTTCATCTTCATGGCATGCAGAAACTACTGATATTCTGTGTCCCACAAAAAAATATATACTAGTATATTTTGCTGATCTGACAAAAATAGGTATAATTTTGATTTATTCACCCTAGACAGCTATTTTGTTGGCTCTTGACATTTTTTTATTTGACAATCTATGGGAAAAGAGATCAGTGGCCCTGACTAAATATATTGCATGTCTTAAAAATTCTTGTAGCATACCAGTTGAAAATCATTGTCTTAGAGCATACTGTATATTGTATATTACATGGCAGCCCTAGAGTAGTGTTTCTTTTGTGAAACAGCTGAATATTTACACTACCTCATAATTTTAAAATGCATTTCATTTTTAGAGCTTTGTGTCTCTTAGAACTATGGATAAGGGATGGAAGACCTGTATAATTAAAGACACATAAAAAATCAGAGACTATTTAAAGGGAGAAGGGGAAATGATATTAGCAACTGTAAATGAGTTATGACTGTAATTATATCCTAAGGTTCCTCTGAATTTCTGACAACCAAGGCAAAAAGGGAAACAAAGAAATATGATTATTTACATAGTTTTCATTTATGGATAAAGGAATTTTCTTTTTCTGGAGAAACAAACCTTTCCCTGGCACTAAATTGCATGAAAAGCTTATCACATGGATGCTTATGAAAGGGGTGTTGAATAATATAATTGATGGTCTGCAATTGTAGGTTTTCAGACAATTGAAAAAACATTCTTCAGGTACCCATTTCTTACCTGGACAGTCAATGAAAACCAAGAGGGTAAGGTATTTCTGTGGAAAAGTACACCAACGTGGTTCAAGTATATTGTGTTCTGGTGGTTCACATTCAGGAATAAAGCTTAGACACCTTGACAAAACGTCCCACTGCTGAGGACGAGGTCTTTCACATATGAGTCGTCTCATGTACTATGGTTATATAAGATACTATCATTGGGGGAAAGGTAGTGGAAGGATACAAAAGAACTCTCTGTACTATTTTCACAACTTCTTATGAGTCTTAAACTTTATATAGATAGATAGATAGATAGATACAGATAGATATAGATAGGTAGATAGATAGATATAGGTATATAGGTAGATATAGGTATATATTTATATTTATATAAACATATCTACACTAATAAAAGAGAAAGATGCAAATTGACCATACCTTTTGTGATGCCCTCCATCCAATCAGGAGTGAGTATGCAAATTAACCCAACAAAGCTGGCAGGTTAATTTGCATACACAGGCACCTAGCAGCCAGGGGCAGGGCAGGATGCTTGCGTCATCACCATGGTGATGATGCAGGCGTTCCACACCGCCCCAGCCTCTCCAGGCCTCTGGGCAGTGTGGGAAGGTGGAAAGGTGGCTCCAGGCCAGAGCAAAGGCAGTGCTGGCAGCCCGGGGAAGGAAGGCCCATTCTTACACGAATCTTCGTGCATCGGACCTCTAGTATAATATTTATTTATTTGTTTGTTTGTTTATATATAATTGTCTCCTGTGCCCTTGTCATTAGAGTTGACGAGAAATTAACACAATAGTAAACTCTCTGAATAGTACCTGAGTGGCACTATCAGGTCTAAAGAATAACATAAGAGCACGTGTGTTACAAAGACCAGGCGCTTGACAATTGCAAAACTTCACTTTAGAAAATATTTCGAATATGCCCAAGTGTCCTAGCAAATAATTAATTGAGATGTCCTCGGCATGATGTATGATATATCTATGGTCTTCTTATTACAATCATGGAAATTTTCAGACATATTCAGAAATTGAGAGAAACATCTAATGAATCCGTCCCCAACTTCAACAAGCATCAATGTCTGTCACTCTTGCTTCATTGGTGTCCCTACCCCTCAGTAATTGCCCCCACACCCACCATGGGTTATTTTTAAACAAAACAAACATCATAGCACTCATATAATACAGTTTTCTCATTGGAGATATCTATAGTTCATGACAGTTGGAGACACACGTTGCCAGTTGCCTGCCTTGGTCATGAAGAGCCTAAGTCTGACCTCTGATTTTGAACATGGGCCCACCAAGACATGTTAGCTCAAAAGTTACGCCCTCCAGCTGTTTACAGGATTGACCATTCGGTTGGCTTTTAAGAATTTTTTATCCAGACAGGAGAGGTTGCCATCTCCAAATCACCATTTTAGTTTTAGCAGCATTTATTATTAAGTTTTTATTCACACAATTAACTAACAGGTCTGATAGACACACCTGTTTGTTTTCAATTATTAAAACCCTATCATTAGAACTTCTAATTAAAGATGGTTAATTGAAAACCTACTAAAATGGCACAAGTAAACCAATATGATCTAAAAAAAAACCAAAAGGAAACAAGAGACACAAAAATTTGAAAGCTGAAAATGGATACATGAAAGGTAACTCCATTTCATGGGCACAAGAAACATGACTCCTCCACCAGGTTTGGGAAAACCAGAGGAAACCTAATCACAGAACCCTTAAAAGGCTCAAGAAATAGCAGAAGCTGACATCTCTGGAAGTGGAAGTAAATGGGCCTGATAACAAAAGAGACATTTGATCCGCCCAATACCTAATAAAATGGTTAAAGATAGACCCTCACCAGCCCTAGCTGGCTTGGCTCAATGGATAGAGCATTGGCCTGCAGACCTAAGGGTCGTAGGTTCAATTCTGGTCAAGAGCACATACCTCGGTTGCAGGCTTCTCCCTGGTCAAGGCACCTGCAGGAGGCAACCAATTTATGTGTTTCTCTCACATCAATATTTCTCTCTGTCTTTCCCTTTCTCTTCTGTTATCTAAAAATCAATGGGAAAAATACCTTCAGGTGAGGATTAAAAAAGAAAAAGGATAGACCCTCAACAAGGCCATCATCACCATCGTCATTAAATGTTAGAACCCCAGAGTACAAAAGAAAAAAATCCTCTAGTCTTCCAAGAAAATAAGGAGAGATTTCATGCAAAAGATCAAAAATTCCAATTGCAAAATACAAAATCAACACACAAAAATCAGTTGCATTTCTATACACTAAAAAACAAACCAAAAAAACACCCTTTCTTTAAAACAAAACAAAAAACAATTCACTGCCAGCCCAGTTCTTCTATCATTATAACTGTTTTTATTTTTATTTTTAAAAATAATTATTGTTGAAAGTATTACCTATGTTCCCCTTTTTCCCCCATCGACCCCTTCCAGCCCCCCCCACACACTCCCTCGCATCCCCATCCTAGGCCTTCAGTACCCTGTCTGTATCCATGGGTTATGCATACATGCATATAAGGTCTTTGGTTGTTTACCTCCCACCCACCCACCCTCCCCAGCCTTCCCTCTGAGATTCCGCACTCTGTTTCATGCTTCCATGTCTCTGGATCCACTCCATTCATGTTTATTTTGTTAATTAGATTCCACATACGCGTGCGATCATGTGATGCTTGTCTTTCTCTGACTGGCTTATTTCACTTAGCATTATACTCCCCAGGTCCCTCCATGCTGTCTCAGAGAGTAAAAGTTTCTTCTTTTTTACTGCTGCATAGTATTCCATGGTATAAATATACCACAGGTTTTGATCCACTCATCTACTGATGGGCACTTGAGCTGTTCCCAGATCTTAGCCATTATAAACTGTGCTGCTATGAACATAGAGCTGCATATATCCTTTCTGATTGGTGCTTCGATTTTCTTGGGATATGGTCCTGGAAGTGGGATCACTACGTCAAATGGCAGTTTCATATTTAATTATTTGAGGAAACTCCATACTGTTTTTCCATAATGGTAGCACCAGTCTGCATTCCCACCAGCAGTGTACTAGGGTTGCCTTTTCTCCACATCCTCACCAGCATTTGCCTTTTGTTCATTTGTTGATGGTAGCCATTCAGACAGATGTGAGATGGTACCTCATTGTTGTTGTTTATTTGGGTGTTTTTTTTTTTTAAGAGCCAGCCATGGCCTTCAAGCCAGTCATTTTTTTTATCTTTATTGTTCATATTATTACAGTTGTTTCTCTTTTTTCCCCCCATAGCTCCCCTCCTCCCAGTTCCCACCCCATCCACTGCCCTTATCCCCCCCCAACAGTCCTCATCCATAGGTGCATGATTTTTGTCCAGTTTCTTCCTGCACTCCCAACACCCCTTTCCCCCTCTGAATTGTCATTTCACTCCCTTTCTATGCCCCTGACTCTATTCTATTCACCAGTTTATTCTGTTCATCAGACTTTTTTTATTCACTTGATTTTTAGGTTCACTTGTTGATAGATATGTATTTGTTGTTCATAATTCTTATCTTTACTTTTTTCTTCTTCTTCCTCTTCTCAAAGGATACCTTTCAGCATTTCATATAATACTGGTTGAGTGGTGGTGAACTCTTTAGTGTTTTCTTGTCTGTGAAGCTCTTTGTCTGACCTTCAATTCTGAATGATAGCTTTGCTGGGTAAAGTAATCTTGGTTGTAGGTTCTTGCTATTCATAGTTTTGAATATTTCTTGCCATTTCCTTCTGACCTGCAAAGTTTCTGTTGAGAAATCAACTGACAGTCGTATGGGTGTCCCGTTGTAGGTAACTGACTGCTTTTCTCTTGCTGCTTTTAAGATTTTCTCCTTGTCTTTTGCCCTTGGCATTTTAATTATGATGTGTCTTGGTGTGATCCTCTTTGGATTCCTTTTATTTGGGATTCTCTGCACTTCCTGGACTTGTAAGTCCACTTCTTTACCAGGTAGGGGAAGTTTTCTGTCATTATTTCTTCAAATATGTTTTCAATATCTTCCTCTCTCTTTTCTTCTGGCACCCCTATATTCTGATGTTAGTACACTTGAAGTTGTCCCAGAGGCTCCTTACACTATCTTAATATTTTTGGATTCTTTTTTCTTTTGACTTTTCGAGCTGGGTGGGTTTTGCTTTTCATATTTCATATATTTGACTTGATTCTTGCGATCCTCTCATCTGCTGTTGGATCTCTGTATATTATTCTTTATTTCAGTCAGTGTATGCTTAATTTCTAGCTGGTCCTTTTTCATATGCTCGAGGGTCTCACTAAATTTATCAGCAGTCTCTAGAATATTCTTGAAAAGCCTTATAACTGTGGTTTTGAATTCTATATCCAGTCATTTTATTTCCTCCATTTCTGTGATTTGTGACCTGTTTCTTTGTCTCCGCATTTTGGCTGCTTCCCTGCATTGACAGAGTGGCTTTAATCAGCTGTGTCTATGGTGGGAGAAATTCTATGCTGGAGACACGCTTATGGGGCAAGACTTGCTTTGGTGCCCACTAAGTCTGCCCCCTGAGTGCATCCCTTATGAGTCTGAGGAGTTGTAGACTGGGTGGTCCCACTCTGACCCCTGGGTACACTGGCTCTTGTATCTCCAAGGAGATGCTATTTTAGCTTCTGCCTGGGGCTTCCCAGCCTTTTATATGCAAAAGCTTCTGCACACAGCTTGGGTGGGGCGGGGTCTCAGGGAGTCAACAGGGTGGAGCAACCAGCTATGGCCAATTCTCAGCCCTGCCCTGAGAGGCACCGGGTCTCAAGTTGCTCTGGAGTTCCTCCTGGCGCCAGACAGTCCAGCTCCTCCCTGTATGATTCTGAGTCCCCAGAAACTCTCCTGGAACTGGAGTTCAGAGATGTCAGGAGCTTGTGCTTCCCTCCGGTATGAAATGCTTCCAGCCCTTTACGCGAGCCCCTTCACACATGCCTCCGTACCTCTGCACTTTATTTCCATACCTCCTCTGCATCTCAGTCTCTTTCTAGTTGTAGAATTTCCACTCAGCCAGCCTTCCTGTGGGTCTGGGTGGTGTCTGTTTTTTATTTTCGTTGTGGTTGTGTAATAGTTGTGCCCAGCAGCAATTCCGGTGTTGACCTATGCCGCCATCTTGGTTTCTCTCTCATTGTTTTGATTTGCATCTTTCAGATGATTAGTGACTTTGAGTATGTTTTCATATGTCTCTTGCCCTTCTGTATTTCCTTTTTTGAAAAGTGTCTATTTAGGTCCTTTGCCCATTTTTCAATTGGATTGTTTGTCTTCCTTCTGTTAAGTTGTATAAGTATCTTATATATTTTGGATATTAGCCCTTTATCAGAAGTGTCATTGCCAAATATGTTCTATCATACAGTGGACTCTCTTTTCCTTTTGTGGATGGTTTCTTTTGCTGTGCAGAGCTTTTTATTTTTATATAGTCCCATTTGTTCATTTTCTCCTTAGTTTCCTTTACCCTAGAAGATGTATCTATAAACATATTGCTATGAGAGATGTCTGAGATTTTGTTGCCTATGGTTTCTCCTAAGATTTTTATGGTTTCACAACTTACATTTAAGTCTTTTATCCATTTTGAGTTTATTGTGTATGGTGTAAGTTGGTGATCTAGTGTGTGTGTGTGTGTGTGTGTGTGTGTGTGTGTGTGTGTGTGTTGCATGTATTCATCCAATTTTCCCAGCACCATTTATTGAAGAGACTCTCTTGACTCCATTGTACACGCTTGCCTTCTCTGTCAAATATCAATTGAATGTAATGGCTTGGATCTGTTTCTGGGTTCTCTGTTCTGTTCCATTGATCTATATGTCTGTTCTTATGCCAGTACCAGGCTGTTTTGATTATGGTGGCTTTGTAGTATACTTTCCTTTTCTTTTTTTTTTTTAAGTACTTTTCAATGTAAATGTCTTTTGCCTCCTTGGTTAAGTTTATTCCTAAGTATTTTATTCTTCTTGATGCTATTGTAAATTGATTTAACTGTACAGAAAAGGGACTGAGTGTAAAAAGATCCCATTTGGTAGGTAATTAGTAGAATTGTCCAGGAAGAAGTCCAAACTCAGTCAAAGAACCAGTGCCTTGAGCACAAGGCAGTAAGAGAGGTCATGATGGGAGAATGGAGACCTTGTGCATGATAAGGGAGGGGAAATTACAGGAGTGGGTGATGACTCGGCGTGGAAGCCAAGAGCATTCCTGCTGAGGGTCCAGCCTGTGAGGGTAGGTAATGGATGAGCCCTGGACCCTGGTGGACACCAGCATTGCCCAGGATGATGGCAGCATCTGAGGATGCCTGGGGACAGGAGAGTTAAGGGAAAGTCCTCAAGGAACATGAATGAGTGGCCACACCCAGAGGGGTAGAGAGGGGTCTGTCTCCAGGAGCAGGGGTTTTACCTGAGGAGGAGCACTGAAGGTTTAGAAGTTAACCAGTGTCAACAGGAGAGGGCCACCCTGATTGGGTGAGGAATGGGAGAATGAGCAGCCTGCATGGGAGGGGCCTCAAGGCCAAAAGCCTGGGGCTCAGGAGAGGGGCTGGGCTGAGGTCATGCTCAGCATTTGGCTATCATTCTCACGTGTGTCTCTTCACTTCTCCATCTTGTATCTCTAGCATCTGGGATTGAGTAGGTGCTCAATAAAAATTTGAGGAGGCGCCCTAACTGGTTTGGCTCAGTGGATAGAGCATCGGCCTGCATACTGAAGGGTCCCTGGTTCGATTCTGGTCCAGGGCATGTACCTTAGTTGCGGGTACATCTGCAATTGTGGAGTGTGCAAGAGGCAGCCGATGGATGTTTCTCTCTCTTTGATGTTTCTAACTCTCTATCCCTCTCACTTCCTCTCTGTAAAAAAACTCAATAAAATATTTTTTTTTAATTGAGGGAGGGAGGAAGGGAGGCTATGTTGCAATCCAATGACAGGCCCGCATTCATCCTGCTCTGTCCCTTACAGGGCCCAGTGAGGTCACACACCGCATCGTTCCCATCATGAGACTGAATGAGCAGGAAGAAACTGCGAGGATTATTGAAATGCAACGCCTAGAAATCCAGCGCCTCAAAGACCAGATCCAAGAACAGGAGCAGGTCCCAGGGTTCCACCCAATCAGTGGAGTTCGCCTTCCTTCCCTCGGAAAAAGGGTCCATTCTTTTGCCAAGTTGGACACTGAGGTGCCCAAGTGACTCCTTCTGGTGAGCCACCTCCAGCCACACTAGAGGAAGCACTGCGCATCTGTCCCCAGGCCAACTCTGGGCCGCAGTCCCTGTGGCACTCCCCACACCAGCCTTTCTCCTGCCCTGGGGAGTAGGAGACTTGGTCAGAATAAATGTGTTTGCCCACAACTGTGTCCAACTCTTTGCTTAGCCAAGGAGCTGGGGAAGGAGGGAGGGAAAGGGGGGACTCCGAGGACTGGGGGTGTCTCCAGCTCATCCAAAGCCATCTCTCCCTGTGGAAATCACACTGCACTTGGAGCTGGTTCCTGCCACCCTGTTCCTCTCTGGGCCCCACAGATGGGATGCCTGCTCCCACTTTAAGTGTCACTGCCCGCGTATCTGACCTGACTTTCTCCTCTGACAGCCAGAACAGGGCCCGACACAGCCTCCTTCGTTTGTTCTCTGTTATGAAACCTAAGGAGGTTTTCTGAGGATTTTTACATTTGCATAAAGATCAGAATAAAGAACATGACAGAGTTCCTTCAAGTGTCCCTTATCTGCTGACCCTGTTGTTAGCTCCACCCTTATTTCTCTCGCCTCCATGCCACTCTAGACTTGTTCCCCAAGGTCTTACCCAGACCCCTGCATTTCTGGGGGATACCTCTTTTTCTGGGCCCCATACTGGGTGACCCAGCCACACATACCAGAAAAAGTAGTTTTTATGCACTAAAGACCAAAGCAATATAACCAGACGACTCTGTCTTCTCCCATCTGCGGAGGCCAGCACCTTTCCAATACCCAAATAAACATTTATGCCCCCTGTCCCTGCTGGCGCCTAAACCTGGTGTCCCCAAGGCATCTCCCCAACTTCCCCGATCTGCTCTGGGCACTGCTCTCGGGTTAGTTTCCCCTTGTCTCTCCTGAGGGCTGGAGAAAGCAGAAAGAAGGCACAGGGCAAAGGCTGTAAAGCGATGTATACACAGGACTCTCTCTCCTTAGCAATTCCCCACCCCCACCAGCCCACACCTGCCACAGTGGCCAGCGTATCTCCTCCAGACCAGGCCCAGGAAGCAGGACAACATTCAGGCACCTGAGAGATTCACCCACTAGGACTACAGCCATGCTGGGTGCATGGGCTCTCTGGGAGTTGGACTTCTCCATTCCCAGCCAGCACCCTGCCTTTACCTTTGTAGAGGAAACTGACTCAAAATGAGTTTGGGGAGGTCAGCACGGCCAGATGGCACAGGGTGGTGAAGGCACACACAGAGGCCAGGGTTGAGCCACGGAGTCCCTTCCCATCACCTCCCAAGCTCTTGACACACTGGCCTCCTTCCAATTCCTCCAAAAGGCCAAGTTCTTCCCTGCCTCCAGGTCTTTCCACCTCACTCAGGGAACTTCCCCTCCTCCTTCAGATGAGAACTGAAATGTCCGGGGAATGTCCCTCCTCCGCCCTCCCTGACCTAAATTACTCTCACTGCATTGTTTCTTTTCATAACCCCCTGTGACAGATCCGTTCAGTTGTCAGATGCTGCCTCTCCTTTTAGGTGCTCATTCCATGGAGGCAAGGCTCTGTCGGATTTTAAAGTTCACTTGGGTACCTGGGTGCATCATTGATTAAGGGACTGTGGGAGCCCCTTACACGTCCCGCGTGGTTCAGGGTTCCTGTTCAGGGTTCGAGTTCTGAAGAAGGCCGCACACAGAATGAAGAGAGAGACCAGAAGAGAATCAATTTGAGAAATGGGGGGCCAGGCGGGAGCCCACCTCTAGTGGGAGGACTAACACTGCTCTGGCCTTGCTTAAAGCTTTTATTGAGGCTATGGGAAACATCCATATCCTTTAGGCAGGGAATTCCAGTAATAGACAAGCAGCAAGATTTACTTATGATTAACAGGTGGAGGTTGCTTTAACTACCAATGTCTCAACTAAACAATGAGTGACTAGTTCCAACCGTTCAGAGCAATGAAGGTTGACCAGCCTTCCGACACCTTTCTCTATTAGTGACAATGATCGGTTTTGGCAAGGGACCTAATAGTGGAGGCAGGGAAACCAGTTAGGAGGACACTGTGGCTGACCACACGGGAGAGGACAACTGCTGGAACCAACATGGTGGTGGTTAGGGCCCGAGAGAGTTGTCCAAGCAAAGAGGGGGGGAGGGGGAAGACCCAGTAAAAAGGAACATGCCGAGGAAACGGGCTCTCCTCAGGGTCAGAAGGAAATGAATTCGCTGTGGCTATGAGGTAGCAACATTCAAATGACAGACTTTTCAACTTATAAATGCCTTAGGATCAAGATATCACATTTCACCTATAAGATGAGCCTTAGGTTACAGATGAGGAAACCAAAAGCAAGGAGGAATAAAGTCACTAGTGCAGGGTCGTATCGATGGAGCCAAGATTGCAGGCCATCAACCCAACGGCCTCCACATCCCATGATTTTAAGCCTGCCCTGGAGAGATGCCCAAACAGAGCACCGGGCCAAGTGTTGGCAGTTTTAGGAGTGTGACATCTGGAGAGTCCAACCCAGAAGTAAAAGGCGCTGACACCTGCCAGCTAAGCTTATCTACTAGTAAACCCGAGGCTGGCTGTGGTCTAGCTGGTGAGGAGGAGGTGGAGGAGGAAGCCCAGCCAAGGAGAGCCCCATCACAGCGGAACCTGGCCCCGTGGCCAGTGCGTCCGCAAGGTGTTTTCTCAGCTGCATAAGGGTGAGCACAGCTTCTTGCTGGCAAAGCTGGGGCCAGAGGAATAATCTTGTTTACCTCTCCATGTTCTGTCTTGTGTGTTCCTACATCAACCTGTTGGGTGGCATTGATTGGGTGGCTGCTGCACCTGAGACTTCCTTCCACTTGGCCTGTGCTGACCCCATGGGGAGGTTCTCACCTCCCGGTGCCACCTCCTCCTTCACAGGGTCTCTTCAGCCAGTTGAAGCCTCACTGAGTAAGCCTGGCAGCTCCTCCTCCAGCAACCTTAGGAATCTTGCTGGTCACTCAAGTGGCCAGGCATTGGCTTATGGACTCCACTCTCATTCTTCTGGTTGAGTCCATCACTGAGCTCTGGGGACTCGGTCAATGCTGGTGTGACCACGGGTGCCTTTGGAGGCTGCCCTCTGCTCGGGCCCCAGACCGCCCTGTGCACCCCTGTCCTTCTAGAGTCAGCATCAGCGCTGGCCACACCATGTGAGTTCCCAGCTGAGCCTCCTCTGCCATCCTGTTCTCCCAGCACTGAAGACCTGCCCCATAGGAGGTTCTGGCATCAGTGTCTATCTTTCCCCATGTAGAGTGTGGACAAAAAGAGCTGCATGCTAGCCTGAAAAGCTCAGCGGAAGCCTGCAGGGCCAAATTGCAGACTCAGAGACCTAAAGTAACCACAAAGGATGGTCTGAAAATTAACATTTAGCTACAAAACAGGTTATGGTGGGCAGTGACATCCTGGGCCAGTATTTTCCCTGACAAAGACCATCTTTGATCTTTATGAGCACATTTTGTCTTTTTGCCTCTAAGATAATGTATTTGTGAAATGCCTGGATAACTTGCAACTTCCCTTTCTTTCAGACTCCG
>PVJC01007275.1:0-22166 GCA_004026665.1 Murina feae | reverse complement strand
ACACAGCCAGCAAGCCTGCCAGGCCCCCTGCTCCCCTGCTCCTCCCGGGGAAGGGGACACCTTTATAATGCTTTGCAAAGTGACAAACCCATGTGGTTTCCCCCCACACAGTAGTCCCTGCCCCACAGTAGTCAGCCTACCCTAACTTTTCCCAGGGACAGAAGCACCCAGAGCTGCACCGTCCAGTAAGGGAGCCACAAGCCACATGTGGCGATGGAGCACTTGAAATGGGGCTAACGTACACAACTCATTTTCAATAATTCATACAAAATGAAAGACTGACATAGCTCATTAAACATTTGTATATTACAATGAAAATATTTGGGAGTTAAGTAAAAAGTTTAATGTAGTAGTGTCTGTTTCTTTTCACTGTTTCAACGTGACTACTGGAAATTTAAATTACATATGCGGCTCGTGTTATATTCCTACTGGACAGCACGGCTCTAGAGTTGGGACTGACCCTCAATCGTCTCCACAGCACAGAGCAAAGAGAAACACGGATAGGTCAAGCATAAGTACTGTGTGAGCTGCTGGTAGAAAGATAACTTTGGTTTTGTTTTCTTGTTCCTTTCAAACACATCAGGAGGAGAGAACGCAAGAGGCATTCATTTCAAGAATCTCAATCCAGGAAATGGGTGACCGCCTTCAACCAGCTCCAACCAGCAACCGCCTTAGCCCACCCAGGGCACATGTGGTGTGTGGTGCCAGGCTCACCTGTTAGAAGCAGAGCCTGATCATGTCCAGTTATATTTCAGGACCCTCCTTCGGTACCTCAGGTGAGACCCAGTACCTCACCATGGCACTCAAGGCCCAGTGCAGCGCATCTGTTGAGCTTTATCTCACATGCTCTCTGCTCAAAACCCTGTCAGTTCACACTTCAGTTCATTCAACATTTACTGACTACTGCCCATGTGTCAAGCACAGTGCTGGCTGCTGAGGTCACGATGGTTAACAAAATAGGCATAAACCTCTACCCTTTGGGGACCACATGTCTAGTGGTGGCTAACAGGTAAATAAATAAGGAAAATTACAGCACATGCAATATGAGCAGTTGTGGAAGAAGCACAGGGACTATGGGTGCACCAAAGAGGCACCTATACCAGACTTAAAGTCAGGGAGGGCTTCCTGGAAGAGGTAACATCTCAGTTAAAGAAGTCCTGTTGGCCAGACCGAGGCTGGGGGTGATAAATATCCCAGGCAGAGGGAACTCTGGGTTCAAGAACTAACTGGAAGGGCAGAGCAGAGGACAGAGCATGCTGAACTGAACTACACGCATTCTGGCTGGAGGGCAAGGACCAGTGGCAATTGGCTGGCCTGGTGTGTAAGGCAGGGGCTTGTGAGCCCAGTGAAGGAGTCTGGCATTTATCCGGAGTTTATTTTGCAAGTGTTTTAAGCAAGGGTGCTCGTTTCCCACAGGAAGTGCCTTTACCCCTCCTTCCTGTGCTCAAGTTCTGCCTCCTCCTGCCCCCCAGCGGGAGCCACAGCGGGGAGGGGGGAGGGGAGGAGGGAGAGGGAAAGGGTGGAGGGAGAGGGAGGCGAGAGGGGTGCCGAAAGGGTGGTGGGGGCAGGTAGACCTGCCATGATCAGGCACTGGATGGAGTTTTGAAGTAGAATGAGCAGGGGGCTTGTGGGGGCCTCAGCCCAGGAGAAAGTGCCACGGGACTGGGGCTTAGGGACCAGCTGTGGAATTTGGGGCTGAGGCTCAGCCTGAGTCCGGATTTGGGGTATGGGGGCTGGGAACTGAGGTGAGAGTGGGTTCCAGGACCTGATTCCAGGATTCGGAGCTGGGGTCAGGTGAGGAATTTGAGCTGAGGTTCCAAGCCAGATTCAGGGCTGGGTTTTGGAGCTGGGACAGGAATTAGATTTGGGAACGAGGCTGGGGGTTGAGATTGGGTTTCAAGATTCGGGGTTGGGGCTAAGATGTGGGGTAAGGTCTGGGGGTGGAGCTAGGAGTTCTAGTTAGGGTTTGAAACTGCAGCTGGGGCTGAATCTAAGATGGGGTTGGAGCTGAGGGAGAGACGTTTCTCCTGCTGCCCAGGTCTGGAAATTCTGCAGGAGCCCAACAGCAGCTGACAGAGCCCCTCCCTTCCCAGGAATGCCTCTCCGCAGAAGGAGCGCCACGTCAGCCAATCAGCTGCAGCCGGACTAGGAAACACCTGTTGTTTCTCTCCCTCCCCCCCGCCACCCCACCCCCAAGGCTCACCAGGGTGCAGGTTAGGCAGGTGAAGCACCTCCCCGGAAACCGAGCTGGAGCGCTCCACCTGCCGGGCTCGGATTGGATCCAGCACTGCCAGGCTTCTCGTGAGTGTCCCTGGGCCCCCCTACCCCCCCCCCCACACACACACACACCGCCTCCATCTTCTCCCACTGGCTCGTCACCTGAGAGCCTCCCCCTCCCCCCTAGCCTGGCCCCGAGGGCCCAGCACACCTGTGCAAGCACTTTCAGACCAGTGAAGTCCCCACCTCGGGGACTGTGGCACTGACACCAGCGCCCCTCCCACGGCACCTTCTCCATCTCCCTCAGGGGCATTTGCACCTGCCCCTCCTGCCCGGTGGCCCTGCAGAGGGGTTGTGGAGGACTGATGCCTCACCTGGGGTGCAACTCAGGTACAGCTCGCAGTCACATTCTGGAAGTGACCCAGGACCTGGTCCTGAGTATAGAGCAGGAATCCCATCCTGAATTGGAGGAGGGAATGAATGTTGTGTTCTTTTATTCAAAAAAACATGCTCTGGGCATCTATGCAGACCCCAGAATTCCCACTGAAATTCTGAAATGGAGATATCGAATGACTCGCCCCCCACCCCTCCAGATAAATGTTTTGTCCTCGATTTTACGATAAGGAGCCTGGGGCTCTAAGAGGGGAAGGCAAGGGAGCTTCCCTGTCCCTCCCCCAAACCCCTCTCCTGAGTCATCCACACCCAGCATTTGTGGCAAGAAGCTGCTGTAACTGAAGCTTCTTGAGGGCAGCGATCCTGGCTGCTTCATTTGCCCAGCCCTGCTGCCTGGATGTTAAATGAGTAACCACTCTGAGGTCCCTCACCCAGTTCCCATGGTGTAAGGACTGCAGCTGGGGTTCAGGTCCCTTTGCACAACTTGAGAAAAATCTTGGAGGAGGAGGAGAATGGGGGCCGGAGGGGTGAAGAGCTGGGGGACAGGAAGGCCTGTGAAGAGGTGGGGTGTTGGAGAGTCAGGGAGCAGCGGGGATGAGGGAGGGAATGGGATGGAGAAATGAGGAGAGGTGCCCTCCCTGGGTCGTGCATGCGTGAGGAACAAGCATGAGGAGCAGGTTTGGGTAATGACGAGCTTGGGTTGGACCTGTTGCATCAGAGGTGACTATGGGACATCAAGGTGACAGTTGGCTTATGGGTCTGGAGCCCGGGAGGAAGATTGGGATTTGAGGGGCACCAGTGACTCTGGAACCTGCGGCCACGGCTGTGAGATTGGATGGGAATGTTAGGGGAAGGCGGGTGTTAGGGATTAGATCGTAACCTACAGAGAAGGAACAGCCCTAAGAGAGAATATTCAGGGCCAGGCTGCTGGTTCCAGAAGGGTTAAATTACCCCCCTCCCTCCCCATCACCCTCCCCCCAGAAGCCAGTGGTGACAGCTGAAGCCATGTGAGTTGGATCCTGAATGAGGCTTTATCTCTGGCTCTTCGTCATCAGCCACCGTCCACCATCCACCATGGCACCAGCTCCCTCGGCCAGCCGGGATGGGACAGGCAACTGAGAGACCCAGAGAGGTCAGCTGGGGAAGGGGGTTCCCTGGAGGGGTGGGGGTGCTTTATAGGGGGAAACTCTCGGGGTCACTGGGGAGGCATTCCCAAGCAGCAGGGCTGGGGAGGGGTATTCCAGGGGACATGGGAGGATTCCCAGGGATCATCCCCACAGCCCTCAGAGACCAGGGGGTGCAGGGGGGCTGGGGAGGTAACAACAGTGATTCTCCCTCCCAGATGACGGTGACTTGGCCCTGGACTGGGAGAGGAATAGGACTTTGGGCTTCCAGCTGCCAAGCAGGTGACAGGGGCTCCCGGCCATGATCTGTCCCCTCTAACCGCTGGTGCTGCCCTCTGCCCTCACTTCCACCAGACCCGGCCATGTCAGAAGGAGAGGCTCCTGCCCCGCGGGGCCGGGCGCTGCCCCCAGATGTGCTGGCAGAGCAGGTGGAGTTGTGGTGGTCCCAGGAGCCACGGCGCTCGGCACTCTGCTTTGCCATGGCAGTGGGCCTCGTGGCTGGCTGCGGGGCAGGTGGCGTGGCCCTGCTCGCCTCCACCAGCAGTCGCTCGGGCGAGTGGCGGCTGGCAGTAGGCACTGTGCTCTGCCTGCTGGCCCTGTTGGTTCTGGTTAAGCAGCTGATGAGCTCAGCCGTGCAGGACATGAACTGCATACGCCAGCCCCAACATGTGGCCCTGCTGCGCAGCGGTGGCGGTGCCGACACCCTCGTGGTGCTGCTCAGTGGCCTCGTGCTGCTGGTCACCGGCCTGACGCTGGCCGGGCTGGCCGCCGCCCCAGCCCCTGCCCGGCCACTGGCCGTCATGCTGTCCGTGGGCATCGCCCTGGCTGCCTCTGGCTCACTCTTGCTACTGGGCTTGCTGCTGTATCAGGTGGGCGTGAGTGGACACTGCCCTCCCCTCCGCGCAGCTGCCCCCTCCATGCACAGTGACCATAGTGGCAGCGGCAGCATCTTCAGCATCTCAGGACGGCTCTCTGCTAGCCAGCGTCATGAGACCACATCCAGCATCGCCAGCCTCATCTGACCAAGCCGGAACCCTTGCCATAGCTGCCTCAGCCTCATGGACCTGTGCTGGCATGTGAGTGTGTTTGTGTGACTATGTGTGTGCACCTCCCCAGGACTGTCCAGCCCTTCTACGGGAAGGTGAGTGTGTATCTTCTTGGAACTGAGTGTTGTGTCCATGGAACTGTCAGAGGCTGCCTGTCTGCATCTGAGGTCTCCAGGCAGAGACGTATCTGGGGCCCCTGGAGATTCTTGGCTCACTCCTATTCCCAACACCCCCCTAAGCTAATCCTGCCCTCTACCACTCGTCAGGGACTTCCCCAGGAGTGATTGCCCACTCCAGAGACCGCACCTGCAAGTCTTCATTGAGGAGAATCACTGGTGGCGGAGTGGGCTCCAAGGCGTGACAGGCCTGCTTCAGAATCCCCCTCTACCACTTCCCAGCTGGGCAACTTGGGCAAGTGACTCAGCCTCTCTGAGCCTCAGTTTTTGAGAGTCATGGTTGCGGTCATCAACGCTGAGGATCGAGTATGGAAGGACGGTGCATTACAGATGTGCATTAAACATGGTGGCTGCTATTATTGTCACTGTCTTTACATCCCAGCTCACCTAGAGATCTTCCTTCCCCTCTCTCATACCCACCCCATCCAACGTGAACACTCGTGCCTATTCCATGCCCAAAGCGCCTGCAGGTGTGTGTCCTCAGTAAGGCCTGCGGTTCCTCCTCTTAGCTGCTGTGAAGCCGAGGGGAGAAGGGGCTGAGGGGTGCTCAGCTTCGGGAAGATCGTGGGTTTCTGGCCCCAGAGAGGGTAGGGGGTCCTTGCCATTAGCTCACGTGCTGGTTCACAATGAAGCCTCGGGTACTGGGGTTTTGTCAGCTGGTGACTCGGTTCCTGGTTCTGGTTCGTGTCCTCGCTGCATGGGCTGGCCTGACTTCAGATTCTGGGACACAGGAGGGCTGTTTGAAACCCCTTTGGGTGCTAAGAGTCACGTCCTGCTTGAGGTCCGCCCCGGAAGGGATCTCCTGTCTCTGGTGCGGGAGTCATGGTTGTGGTCATCAATCTCCACTCCCTGGTGCCCAGGGCAAAGTTTCACCAGAAGAGTGTTTCATCACTTCCTGCTTCACAAGGTGCGGGTTACAGGCAGCACCTCAGCCAGCAGAGAGGTCGGGACCAGGCGTGTTCAATGTAGACCTACAAGGGCTCCCACAAGAGAACATTGCTTCCGGCTGCCGAGACCAAGGCAGTCTCCTGGAGACAACGCCAAGCTGCTGGATGAGGGCAAGGGTGTTGCCAACCCAGGGAGAGAGGCACGGGAGCAGAAGGAATAGGGCATGTCCAGAAGCACCAGGTATTCCAAAGGCACCTCAGACCCTCCATATATTCAACTTGGAACCCCTCTCCTCACTCTTGAACTAGCTCTTCCAACTCACCATTCACCCAGCGTCCAGGTTAGAGCCCTCAGCCTGGCCCAGACAGCACCCTCACTCTCCCTCACCCCGTGTCCAGCACACACATCAGCTCCTGCGGACTTCCTTTGTAGATGTTCTTGTGAAAATCAGACCTCCACACTCATCCCCCAGACAGTCCCCTTCGTCTCAGCCTGTTTTTGCAGCAGCCTCTCTACTGTTCTCCCTACTTTTGCACTTAAATGCATCTCCTCCTCCTCAACCCCAACCTGTACACATGGAGCCCCAGTGACTGCTAAAACAGAAATGCAGATTACCTTGAGATCCTTCCATGGCCCCACCTCTTCCAGGCTAACGTGCAAACTTTAGCTGATATGGTCTCTCCCCACTCGAATCACCCTGTGAGCCAGGCACACTAGACTACTGCTGGACCTCACCTTGTTCTCTCCTTCTCCCAGCCTCCATATGTTCTTTCCTTGCCTTCATGTCCTTCATCAAGACTCACTTCTCTAGGGCACCACATTCTCTGGGCATCTTCCCTGACCCTCTCCCCTAAACAAGGGAGTTGCCCCTTTTCTAGCCTCAGAACCTCAATTGTAGACACCAATCTGCAATTCTTTCTCTGTGCACCTGTCTCCTTAACTGGGTGGTAAACTCCTGACAGGGTTTGGGTCTTCTCACCTGTGTGTCCCTAGTTCCCAGCACAGGCCTGACACCTAGTAGGTGCTTTGTTGGATGGCAATGTGTGTGCAAGGATCAGGGAGAGAACCACCTATAATTGGGAAGGGCAGGGAAGTTAGGCTGCTGTCCACTATTGACCCTCACTCTCCTGAGGCCCCACACTGCCTGCCCCAGAAATTCTCGTTCTTCCTGGGTTCCCAGGAGGGAGCAAGCGTTATCACCAGCTCCTGGGCCATTCGAGGACCACAGAACACCTCTCCACCCTGTAGCATGGGAAGGAATCATGTTTCTTTTTGGCTGAGCCAGGGCTAGACTCTTCCATAATATTTCTCTTAAGAGACTCCTCAGCCCCGCTCACTCAGGGAGCAGGAGGGGTGCCAGCCCTGGCAGGATGAACACAAGAGGCTCCTTCTCTGGATATGTGACCATTACTTCGGACTGAGATAATGGCATTATTGCTGAGCAAAGAAGCAAGTTACAGTTATGTTGTTTGAGCCTCAACTTCTCAGTGTATAAAATGGGGGGCCTTCCCAGCAGGACAGTTGTAAGAAGCACTAGGACATTGGTGCTATTGTTGTTATTCTATAGCATCAGAGACTCAAATTCAAGTCCTTTCTGTCCTGACCAGATCAGAGCTGAGTTCTGGGAAACAGGGAAGCTCAAACCCCAGCCCAGAGAGTGAGGTTAAAGGGGGCTTCACAAGCTCCTCCCTCAGGATTAAGCCCAGTGGTGGGAGGACCCATTGTGAGGCGTGATTGCCCTGGGAGAGCCCACAGGCAAATGGCTAACACTTGTACTCATTTAATCTTTCTAACCTTGTGTGGCAAGCACAATATGATCCCCATTTCTGAGAAGAAATTAGCGCACTGAGGGGAGTAACTTGCCCAAGGTCGCACAGCTCAGAAATGGCAGAGCTGGGATTTGAATCCAGGGAGTCCTGGCTCTCAACTCACCCGCTATTCTGCTGGGGCTCCTTAAACTTCTTCATGCCTGTGGCTTGTGTGACCCCTGTCTTTGGCCTCCACATATGGACAAGGGATCTGGCTCTGCTTTGGGGGCAGCAGAACAAGGCAGCTGGGAGCTGGGTTGTCCTCCACCCAGGACAGAGTAGGTAGTGGCAGCTGCTGGGGGTGCAGGACAGGGTGCCAAGCCAAGGCCGAGGCAGCTGTGGCCAGGGCCCCGGCTAGAGGAGGACAGACCGAGCCAAGTCTGGCAGAGTCCCAGTCCTCCCAGCATGTTCGGCATCTCTGGGCTCCTGAAGCTGTAACAGGGCCCAGGTCACATGCCCTATTTGTGCCTGCAGCCAGGCAGGTGCAGCACAATGGCAATGATTCCTCAGAGGAATCCAGCAAGGCCACTCAGAACAAGGTCCAAGGTACTCATGACCCCACGGGTCCGGTCAGGTCTGGCTCAGCCAGGCTTGCCCTCCACCAGGTTCTGAGAGGAGGCCCTCCCTGCTGACCCTGACTGGGGGGCAGGGCACAGGAAACACAGTTGCTCTTCTGGGATCAGGCCCATACCTTCTCCTGGATCCCTCAGACATCTTGACTCAGGTCCCAAAGAATACATGAAAACAGGGCCAGCTGAGCTGCTTTCTGGCCCGGAACTACAGGCAGGACAGCTCCTTCAGGTGGGCCTTCGGGAGCACTAGGTCAGGGGACAGACCCCCTGTGTTCACAGCTGCTCTCCCCTCGGAGCCAGGACATGTTCTTGGCCCCTTAGTTCTGCTGCTCAGGGTCCTTCTCCAGGTCTCAGGCTGAGACAAGTTCCACCATCTCTGGACTCGGGAAAAATTGCTGGAGTTGGGGCTGTGTGTGCTGGGCTTCCCTCGTCCCTGGCCTCCTCTCCCCTGCTGACAAGTCCTTGGATGCCAGTGTTTCCCTACTCAGTTCTCGGTGGCTCTCAACTCCACTTCCAAAACCTAAACCATACCAATCAGGCTGACTATTCCCAAGCCCATGTCTGCTGACAGGACTTCTCCTGGTGAATTCTAGCTGCCCTGGGGCACCTTTCCCTGGAAATCCACTTCCAGCACTGAATCCACATTCCCAAGAAACCTGTTCCTCCATCAAGCCCAAAACCAGGGCAGCTCCCTGGACTTCTTCCACGCCCACATCCTGTAGGTAGCCAAGCAGTGCTGTCAGCCCTGTCCCCTTCAATGTGTGGAATCTGTTCCCTACACATTAGTCTCATCTTAGTCACCTCTCTCTTGGTCTCTGGCCTCCAATCCATCACTGCGTAGCATCCGCAATGACTTTTCGATCATGATTACATCACTCCCTTGCCCAAAAAGTTCACAGATGAGCCTAGGTTGCTCTCAAATTGAAGAGCAAGCTCTCTTGTCTTGGCACCAGGGCACTAGCTGATCTGGTCCATGCTCCAGCTTCATCATTCCATGGGCACTCCTCAAACCCTATACTCCAGCTCCAGCCCTCCTCGACCTCCTGCTGTTTTCCCAAGCACCTCCCTACATTAGTCATCCCTCCCTTTCCTTCTCTGCTAGCTCTTTCTGCAGGCTAATGTGGCATCCAGGTGGACACAATGTGGGGTGGCTGCCTGGCTCATGACCTCCCCTTGTCTGGGAATGACCTGGAACAAACAGGTGGGCTCCCCAAATCACATATGTGCTACAAGAGCCTGCTCTCACTGGTCACAGCTGTGTGGATACTGGACCCAAACTGAGCCAATCAGATTCTCTCACCTGAGTTCTTGAAACTCAGAATTGAGAGTTTAGGAGTCCCAGGCTTGGAGTCTCATTAATGCCCATAAATGACAAAGCACTAGAGGAACCATGCCTGATCTCAGGCTGCTGGGGCCTCCTGCTTCCTGTCCTCCTGAGTCAGCTGTCCCTTTAATTCTATGCAAAAGCCGGGAGTCCTTTCCATTGCTTGCACAAGAAGCAAAGAACCAAGGAAGCTTAACTGTCTCCCTTGCCCCAATATTCCACCCGCAACTGTGACCTTAATCTTTTCCTGTCAAGTTCTTAATCAAGTTTTTCACAATCAACTGCACTTCCTTATCCTTCACCTACTTACTCCTGAGCCCACAAATTTTCCAAATATTTATTTAGCATCTGCCTTGTGCAAGACTCTGAGGACACAAATGAGACATAGCCTGTGGCCTCAAGGAGCTCGCAGTCTAGCTGTAAAAACAGGCACAGTAAAAAATAAATGCAAATTGCAATAAAGCTTAAGGTAAAATGTGGCAAGGGCGATGGGGGAGAAGCTCACAGGGTTTTATGAGAGGGAGGGGCTCATTGGAGGCTGGGGATGTCCAAGCAGTATCTTCCAGCTCCGTGACAAAGAACACTTTGATGCACAAGTTCCAGTTCAGGAAAATAACGAGCAACTTTTAATTTTTATTTGAAATAAAAATAGATTTACTAATACCTGTGAAAAACAGAATATATTATAACTATTGAGATTACCCACTTTATTGATAGGAAAAAATTTCAATAAGAAACTTGGCACACTGGTTTTCATCTGCTAAAACGTTACCAACTGGTATATAATGATAACTAGTTAAGTAGGGAGAATGCAAACCAAGAGTCTGACAGAGGCCTCATTCCCATAGTCAGGTCCCTGGTAGGCTTTATCCTGAGAACAGCAGGGAGCCATGGAGAGTTATTGAGCAAGAGAAGGGCATTGTCACTTTGGTGGCTAGTGTCAGAGATGGAAAAATTGCTCAATCCATGGTCAGCCCTTAAATCCCAGCCGCCTCCATCCCTGAGGTTCATTGTAGTATTTACAATTCTTAAGCTGTCAGTCAAGGGGTGTCCAAAGGTCGTGGCTCAGAGGGAGAAATGGTGCCTGCTACCTTCTGTCCCCAGCTCGCTGGCCCCAGGCTGAATGTAATTGTCCTCAATGAAACCATCATCATCCTCATCTTCACCAGCCTCTGGACAGATCCCCTTCCTTGTCCTGGGCAGTGGGCGATGCTGATAGCTGATGCGGTATTTGCGGCAGAGGTGGCATTTGGCAGCAAGTGCAATGAGGAGAGAGAGGACCACAGCTCCCAGCACAACCCCCACCAGAACAGGCCATGCCCGAGCCCCAGAGCCTGGCCCAGGGGTCATGGCTGATACCATGGGGAGCTCTGAGGGTCCCACAATGGCTGCGGAGAAAGGAACAACATTAATGAATGGGCTCCAGATGGGCTCCCTGTGGAAACCGAGAGGAGTAAGGGCGGGGTCCTTCCCCCAACCCCAGCATCTAAGAGGAAACCACCCCCCTCTTCAGCTTCCCTCACTGCTACTCACTTTGGTTTGTGTCACTCATGGAGTAGCTGGAAGACACCCGTGAGCCTTGGCTTGGCCAGAGGAGCCCTGGCTCCAAGCAGATCCCAGGTGATAGGCAGCCCTGGGGCACAGATCCTGAAAGTACATATACATGTGGCTGCCAGGGGTGGCCACAGGGCACACGTACCAGGCCATACTCACAGATATGTTAGGATGCTACATAAACACTGGGGACTGGACAATTAACCATAAGCAGTTATTCACAGGAGAGAAACAAGCTGAGAAATTGGCTAGTTGTAAGGAGATATTGCAGGGTCCGGCTCTGGAAGTGGCTGAAAACATAAACCAATGCTGGAACTTACACTGAGCACACTGCATGATTCAGGTACCTCACAGCAATCTGTAATGTCGGTATAAACATTATTCTCTTTATAGATGAGGACTCTGAGGCCCAGAAGGGTCAACTAATTCAGCCAAAGTTCCAGCCCAGGGCCCAGTTTGCTAAACTGCATGGTAAGCTGAGGATGGGAGGTGGGGACAGAGGCAGTCTTGGCTCCCAGAGGTTGGACAACAGCAATTGCTTGGAGTTAACAAGCCAAAGTGGAAACCACACGTGGAAAACAGCGCCAACCCTCACCCAGGGTAGACTTAGCCCTCTGCTCCTGCGTCAGGGGCCCATGTTAGTCCACCTTTACTTTCAGCCCTTCAGGCACATCTGTCTATTCACCTGAGCCCTCAGAGGGAGGCTGTATTCAGGAAGCAGCTAAATATAGACCACTCGAATCAGGAAATCATCTGGATGAGAATCACTAGGGCTGGAGAGGATCTAGAGAAGGAGCACCTGAATTAAGGGAGTATTTGGAGATCATCTAGACTCAGAAATACCTGGAGGAGCACCTGAATCAGAAGGGCGGGGGGTGGGGGGGCAACACCTGAACCTAGGGAGTATCCAGAGCAGTGGTTCTCATCCTTGGCTGCACATTAGAATCACCTAGGAATCTTTTTAAAATACTGATTTCTGGGCCTCATCCTCCAGAAATTCTATTTCTTTGTTACTAAAGTTGTAGCCCCACCCCATAACAAAGAAACAGAATTTCCGGAGGATGAGGCCCAGAAATCACAATTTTAAAAAGATTCCCAGGTGATTCTAATGTGCAGCCAAGGTTGAGAACCACTGATCTAGAGGAAGAGCACCTAAGTTAGGGAAGTACCTGTTGGAGGACCAGCTAGGGCTAGAGATTATCTGCAGGAGGAGTACCTAAATCAGATACTCCTGGGGAGGAGTATCCAACCTAAGAAAGTATCTAGGAGACAAGCACCTAGTTTAGGGGAGTACTCCCCATAGTCTTTTACACCAATACTTTAACAAGACCTTCCCTCCTCACCGCCAACTTGTTACAAGTCCATCAGTTCTTCTAAATATTTCTGGAATGACTATTTCCTTCCTTTGCACCCCACTGTCACTTCCCCAGTCCAAGCTGCCTTCATCTTGTACCTTTACTCTAACAATAACCTCCCAACTAGTCTCGCCCCATCACTAGTCCATTCCCCAGAGCGATGGGCCTTAAGCCCAAATCTGACCCCCTCATGCCTGTTGAAAAAATCCAAGAGCTCCCCACACCCAGTGCTGCATGCAAATTCCTCAACCACACAATCCAGCACAAGGCCCTCTGGCCAAACTCTTCTTCCTCTTCCCACAGTTCCCTCCCCTAGCATCCCCACCCCCCACCCAGACACCTCCCATGTCAGCCATCCCCTCCCTTCTCTGTTTTTTTGAGTTCACCATCTCGAATGCTAAATCAGGCCACTCCAGTTGCCCAGGCCCCTCTGTATGACCCCTTTCACTGGCCTAAACCATAAACTACCAGTCAGAACCGGCCAGTTACTAGATAGGCAGCTCCCTGAGAGGGCAAAAACTTGGGCTGATTAACCTGTGCCCTGGGACTGCCAGAGAACTTGGCACTGGGCTGCTCAGTGCCAGTTTGTGAACTGAGTGGGGGACAGAGCTGAGAGTGAGTATGGGAGTGGGGGGTGAGGGATGGGACAGGAGAAATTAGAAAGGATGTGTAAACGAATAACATTCAATGGGTGGCTACTGTGGGCACCACACTGTGCACTGGGTCCTCAAAAAACAAGATTCCATGAAATTGAAATGAATTGAATTCAATTTGCCCTTTCTTTTTCTCCTATTCCTTTCCTTCTGCCCTGTCCTGTGGTTTCTTCCCAAGGACATTTTCCCACACCCACAGGCGGTCACCCCATTCTCTTGTCACATTTCTTCCACTAACAAACACACCTCCTCTGATCTTCAGACATACACACCCACCCTGGTCTGTAGCTCCTTTCCTGCTCCCAGGAGCCCTCAGGGATTTGTGGGTTCCTCCTCCCAGCCCCCCCAATTCTTCCCCTCTGCTACCCACCTGTAGGAACTGTTCACAGTCCGGGGAGGAAGCTTCCGGCTGGGGCCTGCAGACAGTGGGCGGGGCTTGACTCACCTGGGGACGCAGCTGGTGGGGCTGACGCTGCGGGAAAGGGCGGAGGGCTGGGCAGCAGGCAACGCCTCCAACCCGGAGGACTAACTCCGTCTTCCCAAGCTTTTGCGGAGAACCTTATGGCACAGGCTTCACCCACCCCCACCCCCACCCCCACTCCTGAGGAGAGGTGGGGGGCTGGTGCAGTTGGGATCCTGAGAGGAAGGGGTGGTCCTGTGAGCCCCAGAAGGGGCTGGCACTCAGCAGACTGGCGTCCCAGATTAGCAATGACTTCCCGGTGACAGGTACGAAGTCCGGGGTTGAGGAGGGAGCTTTGCAGACCTGTGAAGGCGGTGGGCCGGAACCGGGAGGCAGGGGGGTTGGGCATTCTTCCCAGGCAAAGCCAGAGAGGCCAAGGACACACTCAGCATTGCGTGTGTGTGTGTTTGTGTGTGTGTGTAGAGTGGGTGTGCAGGGCAATGGGGAGTGTGAACTCAAAGGTCTTTTGGGGATGGTATAAGTATCTCTGGGAGGGGGTTATGGTGTGTATGTATGTTTACCTCAATAGCGGGTTCAAGCCTTCATCTGTATCTCAAGGATCCTGTGACCCCACAAAGCTAGGCTCTGAGTCTCCCTTTTGTTCTACTCCTTGTCCTTGAAGATACGGTTCAGGAGTCACTTTCCCAGAGCCCTCCGTCTACCCCGGGCAAGCTTGCTCCCTCCAGGTGGAGATGCCCCAGCACTCTGGCTCATCATTCTCTCTCCTGCATGCCCTGCACACCCTTTATCACAGCATTTCTCTACTTATTCTGTCATAATTTTGATAGGGGCAGAAATACAATATTGGAGACCAGCTATAATGGTAAGAAATATTAACCATGCTCTGTTAACTGTGATTGTTTTGTTCTGGTTAAAGAAGGCACATTCTAACCTGGCTGGGAGTTGCACGAGGGACCTGGGAGCTCACCTGGAAATGCAGCCCATGGCCCACCCTCCCCATCTGTACCCTTTCGCCTACGTTCCCATGTAGTCTTCATCCCTCTTCCCAACATAAGCAGCAGGCTTATGCTGGGGGGCAGAGCAGATTTTTGTGGACGACCTGCTGCTCTCCCATACTGCCGGCAGTACTGGAATAAATGCTCATATGATTCAACCGTGTCTCTGCTTATTTGGCTCAAGTAGTGACAGGCAGCATGGACCCATTGATTATCCGGTTATAATTTCTTCCTAGGCTGCCTCCCCCATTAACCCAAAAGCTCTCTAGGGTGGAGCCAAGTGTTAACAGTCTCTAGGTTGCCAGCACTTGGCACAGGGCAGGCTCTCGGTGACTATGTAAGGGTTGAAGGACTGCATGAGCTAAGCCATGCGGGCACAGGATTTCACAGGGTCCCTCAGGCCACAACCCGAACAAGGACTATGCCCAGGGGTTGCAAGTGGGGCAAGCCAGAACTGTGGCTACAAAGTGGAGGACCTTGCAGGACCTTGGATTTTTTAAAAAAATACATTTTATTGATTTTTTACAGAGGGGAAGGGAGAGGGATAGAGAGTTAGAAACATCGATGAGAGAGAAACATCGATCAGCTGCCTTCTGCACACTCCCCACTTGGGATGTGCCCGCAACCAAGGTACATGCCCTTGACCGGAATTGAACCCGGGACCCTTCAGTCCGCAGGCCAATGCTCTATCCACTGAGCCAAAACAGTTAGGGCGGACCTTGGATTTTTTTAACATGGAAGCTGAACTTTTCCAATGGCTCCTTCCTAGGTCTCCCACTTCATCTGGTGCTTACCTTTCATACTCTGTCCTCCCACCACACCAAACTGTTCTCCGCTCCTGGAACCCACCCACCATGCTTTCATTTCCCAGGCTCTGCATGCTTGTTCCCAGGGCCCCTGATTTCCCCTATCCCACACCTTTAGCACCCCCCCCCAACTTGTCCATCATCTCTCAGGCTGATTTTCTCCCAGACCTACTCATCACTCAGGCCCCAGTTTAGATGCCTCTCTATATAGATGGCCTTGCCTTACTCTCCCTAGACTGGGTTCCTCCTCCCACCCTCGGTACCCCCTCAGACCTGGCACTTCTCTCCCTTTGCCCTGACCACCACTGTTGTGATTTTCTCTTTATTTGGAAACTCTGGGTGTTGGGTCTGCATCTATCTCATTCCCCTTCAAGTCTCCAACATCTAAAACGGCAATAGTAAATTCTTCTGAAATAATGAATAAGAGGAAAGTGAATACTGCCCGTGATGGGACAGTGAGGAGTCAAGAAGTTTTGGGGTTTTGCTTTGATTTTGAAGCAAGGAAATCATAGGATTCAAAGGTATTCATTGAACACCTGTGCTGTTTTGTTTGTTTGTTTTTAAAATTGAGGTATTAATATAACATAACCTAATTCACATCACAAACAATTCACCATTTTAGTACACAATTTAGTGGCACTTAGTATATTCAAAAGGTTGTACAACCATCACTGTATCTAGTTCTAAAATATTTTTGTCACATCAAAGGAATACCCCTTGCCCATTAAGCACTCACTCATTTCCCCTGTACTCCAGGCTCCAGCAACTACAAAAATCTGCTTTCTATCTCTATGGATTTGCCTGCTCTGGATATTTCCTACAAATGAAATCATACCTGTGCCAGCTTTTTACTGAACTACCGGTATTTCATTTAATCTTCATAACTATGCTATTAGATATTAATTAACCTGATAATAGATGAAGAAAACACAGCCATAAGAAGCGAGTTAGGAAAACATCCCACAGAATAAAGCAAGGAAAGGTCTGCACATCCATCAGTCGGTCATTTGTTTAATGAGTATTTATTGATCACCCATCACAGAGCCATAGCCAGCCCATAGACACGCACCAGAATATAGCAGAGGATGACCTATTGGATCCGCCACAGCATGGAGAGCAGAGAGCAGGCTGGATATCAGCACCACTAGCCCCTCAGCCAGAGCTCTGGTGCAGTGAACAACCTTTACCACCTTCCATGGCGGCCCCGGCAACCTTGTGGTAGGCACTGTGCTAGCTGCTGGGGACAGAGCTCGCGCCACCGTACAGCTTTCATTGCGGTGGGGAAGACAGACAGTACACAAGAAACAAGATCACTTCAGATCATGGAGAGGGCTAGGAAAAAACACAGTCGCTTCAGGTGATAGAGAGCTGTGGAGGGGGCTGTTAACTTTCCATTAGTCAGAAAAGGGGGACTCACTGAAGAGGGGATGTTTGAGCTGAGATCTCAATAAGGGAGACAGCAGCCATGCTCATCTAGGGGAAGAACATTCCAGAAAGAGGAAACGGCCGTGACAAAGTCTGACAGGCAGGAGCAGGGCTGGCTTGTTCAAGCAATGTCAGGAGCCCAGCTGGATGGAGTACAGTAAGTGGGGAGACATGTGAAGAGTTGCACCAGGGGGCTGTCAGCTCACGTGGGGCCTCATCAGGTCCTTCCCTCCATGAGTTGGGAAACCATTGGTGATCTAAGCAGAGGACTGAGGGAATATCCTCTGGCTTCTGTGTAAAGAATGGATTAGAGGAAGCCAGGGTAGAAGCAGGGAGGCCAGTTAGGAAGCTGTTGCTATCATCCAAGAGAGAGGGACTGTGGCCTCAGGGTGCTCAGATAGAAATGGGGGGAAGTGCTCAGGTCCTCGATATATTTTGAAGGTAAAGCCTATGTGATTTGCTAACTGGATGCCAGGTTTGAGAAAAAGAAAGGGACCACAAAGAACTCCAAAGTTTTGTCCTGAGCAGCTACTAGGATAGAAATGTCCTTTACTCAAGTGGAAAAACTTCAGAAATGAGAGGTTTGGGAGGGCAACCAGGACCTCAGTTTTTGGACATGTTAGATGTGAGATGCCTGTGAGATATCCAGGTAGCATCCTAAGTAGGCAATAGCACATATTTGGCCAGAATGCAGGGGGAGAAAAAGGCTAGAAATAAAAAAATTTGGGTAGCAGCAAAATGTGAATGATTTTTAAAGCCAGTTATCTAGGTGTAGAGAGAGAAGAAGGCTGAGGCTGACTTCTAGAGCACAGCGGGAGGGAGAGAGGGGCTAAGAAAAAGCAGGAAAGGAGACTGAGGCATGGCCAGCAGTATGGTAGCAGGCAGACATGTGAGAGAGTGTCCTGGAGACCAGAGAAGAAAGAATTTCAAGGGCAAGAGCTTGGTCAGTTACGTCAAATGCTGGTAATAGGTCAACTGAGATAGAGATTGAGAACTGACTTTGAAATTGGCCAGGTAGAGGTCACTGGTGACTTTGGTAAGTTTCACTAGTGTTGGAGCAAATGCCTGACTGGAGCAATGCACCAAGTATGGGAGCAGAGGAAGTGGTGACCACTTCTTCAAAGAATTTTGCTATAAAAGGACCAGAGAAGTCCTGGTTGGGTAACTCAGTTGGTTAGAGTGTTGTCCTGATACATCAAGGTTGCAGGTTTGATTCCCAGTCAGGACACATACAAGAATCAACCAATGAATGCATATATAAGTAGAACAAGTCGATGTTGTTCTCTCTCTTTCTCTCTCCCCCTTCTCTCTCAAATAAATTTTTAAAGGAGCAGAGAAGTGGTGCAGACCCTAGAAGCAGGAGTGCAATCATGGAGGATTTTTCTTTAGGCTAGGAGCTTTAAACCATGTGTGTAGGCTGGCCAGATTAATCCAGGAGAGAGGAAATTGATGATGCAGAAGGATGAGAGAGAAGGATGTGAAGTCCTGAAGGCATCAAGGGGTATGGGGTCAAGTGCTCTGGTGGAGGGTTGACCTTGGGCAGGAGCAGGGAGAATCCCTCTGAGGAAGGCGGAGCATACAGACGAAATGATGGGAGCCTTAGGAAGTGTTCTTCCCAGGGCTTCTGTTTTTCCAGAGAAATAGGAAGCAATGTCCTCAGCTGAGAGTACAATGGTTCTGGGGTTCCAAGAGAAAGAAAAGGTGTGACTTGGTCATCCAGAGCCTGCCAGCATGTGATAGGCTCACCAGGTAGCACTTTGGGGTGAGCGGTCAGTTAGGGTGATTACATGTCTTTGTTTTCTAGCCACTCCAAGTGCAGGCGGGGAGAAGATGAGAGGAATTTAGGATGGGGATTTGTAGGCAAGCAAGTGGTTGCCATGATGGCCCATGAAATCTGGGCCCAGTAAAGAGGGAAGTGAGGACAAGATGGGGAGGTATGAGGAACCCTGAAAAAGTGGTAGGATCAATGGATTTTAGGAGAAATTGCTGGTGGACTAGAGAGAGGAAGGTGAAAAAGTAAGAATTAGTGAGCAGATAGGCGGCATAAGGAAATGGACGTTACCAGGAGATGCAGTTCTTGATAAAGACAAGCCTGGGGATATGAACCATGGAATGGTTCTGAGGTGGAGCCTACAGACCTATGGGGGTCTTGCTGTTATCTGAAGCGTGTGATTAACTCAGCCTTCTGCATCAGAGGTCTCATGATAACATGCTAATGGCTCCACTAATAAATGGCAGAGTCAGTATTCCAACCAAGGTCTTCTGACTCTAGGTACAGCATCTTTCCAATTATATATCCCATTTACATCCCTCTCCTCTGTTAAACTGAAAATGTTTGACTTCCACGGCTGAAAGAAACTTTCGTAAGAAAAGTTTTCCTGAGCCAAAATTGCTAGTCCAACATGGATCTTAGGCGTGGAGTCTAAAGCAGCAGCAGCATGGCTGCTTAGAAAAGACAGCACGTCCCCCATCCCAGAGTTGTGCAAGCCTTTTATACATCAAGTAGGTGGAAGGGAGAAGACAGGTATACACGTCTGAAAGAAGTTACCTGAGCTATAGGCAAAGGGGTGGAGGCAGGTAAAGAGGGCCACCTTTGGGATAGCTGAGTCCTCATAAAGAAATGTCCACACCTATAGGTTAGCTGGGGCAGCAATCCAGAAAGCCCTTTTGTAAACAAGCGGGCAGGGGTGGAGGGCTGGGAAGGGGGGATGCGCTCCTGGAGTGAGATGGAGCCTAACCAAAATAATCTTGGGAAATAGCCACCCGGAAATTAATCCAAAATTCCAACAGGCAAAACAGGAATGTGAGAAGTCTTTTGTTATCTGGTCTGCAGCCATTAATAGATTAATAGTTTCTTCTCTTTCTCTCAGTCTCTGGCCACTGTGAATTATTTTAGAACATCTCAGAATTTCTTTCTTAGCAGCTCCCATGAGTAAGATTTGCCATCAAGGTGTTCGATTCCTCACAATCATTTGGAGTGACAGAAAGCTATCACTGCCTTTCAAAGATTTGATTATATTTCCCAAAGGAAATGAATGGTGAGCAAGAAAAAGAAGGGGGTGTCTGGGTTCCCCACCTCACATGCACTTCCTCTTCCATCTGACCCAAACCCGCCCTACTGCGGACTGGACCGGGGTTTTCGCCTTAGGGATATTGTAGTTCCTGAGAAGCTGATAGGACTAGGGAAATGCACATGTATATCCAGTCACAAATATGCTCACAGACCTGGCATGTAGTAGGTGCCCAATAAAAATTTGTCTGCTAAATAGTTAGACGTCCAGGGGGTTCACTTGCTCCCTCCAGGTTAAGAACTGGTGTTAACCATTTGCACTCTGAGTGCAGAAACCTCTCTTCTATTGTAAACAGGTGCTGCTTTGACTTGATAGAGGACTTCTTGTTCTTTGCAACCTCTGAAGGGGCCTGCCCATTTCCTGTTTCCAGACACTTCCAGCCTCCTGGCTGTAGTGTCAGCACCTCCCTAGACACCCTGCAGTTCAGCCCCTCCTTCCCCAGAGGCTGGCCTTTCCCCACTCCTGCTCTGCCATTGATGTTGTGGAGACACCCCAGCATTCAGTGGGGACTGGGCTTGAAGCTTGATGAAAACATGCAGACCACAACAAATATTTTTGTGGTCCAGCCAATATAACGGTATGTAAGAAATGTGTTTTTGTTTTTTTTAAGGCTACATCATCAGAAACATGGCTTACTTTTTTTTTTAATTTTATTGATTTTTTGCAGAGAGGAAGGGAGAGGGATAGAGAGTTAGAAACATCGATGAGAGAGAAACACTGATCAGCTGCCTCCTGCACATCTCCCACTGGGGGTGTGCCTGCAACCAAGGTACATGCCCTTGACCGGAATCAAACCTGGGACCTTTCAGTCCGCAGGCTGACGCTCTATCCACTGAGCCAAACTGGTTAGGGCTATGTAAGAAACATTTTAATAAAAATTCCGTAACTTAATTTTTACAATATCCAATTATACATAATTATTAACTAATTATAATGTTTGTTAATGACTGATTACTGTAATCATGTTGCATTCATTTCCCATATACACCTTATGCGCAGGCGCACCATTTCTCTCCACTAATACTAGCAGTGAATATTTTAGCAGCCGATTGCCACATCATTAGTCTTGTACTGACTTGTTTGGTGTGCACAACAGGAAATATTTCTCTTTTGGAGAACAAGAAAAATAGGTTTATTTGCGTTACACTTATTAATTTGTGCAGTTATTCGGTGTCTGGTAAGTTAATGTTCAAGAAAAATATTAATTTTTATTAAAATGTTCTATTATTTTATGTTAATGATTACTCATTTATTTCAGCCCTTTGTATTCAGCATGTCTCTATTGAAAATTAAAGCTTTTGTTTTTTTGCAGCTCAAATAAACTTAAACTTTGTTTATTTGGCCCGTGTTAGCTTTTTTTTAAATATTTTTTATTGATTTCAAAGAGGAAGAGAGAGGGAGAGAGAGATAGAAACATCAATAATGAGAGAATCATTGATCGGTTACCTTCTGGGGATCAAGCCCAAACCCTGGGCATGTGCCCTTGCCCAGGATCCAACCTGGGACTCTTCAGTGGGCAGGCCAATGCTCTATCCACTGAGCCAAACTGGCTAGGGCCCCTGTTAGCCTTTGAGTTTGACATGCTAACACTAAAGTAAGCTCAAAGGTTATATCCCCAGAGGAGCTTCCCAGACCCAGGCCTGAGACTAAGGAAATGCCTTGAGATGGCAGCTTCTAGAGTTTCCTCACTTCCTCGAGGTGGACGAGTCTGTCAGGTATTCCATGAAGCCCTGAGGGAGAGCTCACCACGCCTCTTACATCCTCAAACACACCACCCTGCAACTCCAGTATAATTACCTCAAATGGTTACCACATCAGATCCAGCATCCAGGTTCACAGGACAACTTCACCGCAAGCCACCAGCTCCATCTTGCCACCTTGGATATATAATTAGACATCAGAAGCACCCAGTGTAATGAGGTAGCAGTCTGTGCCCCCTCCTTGTTCAGTTATCTCTGGGATAACTGGGTCTAGGAGAACAGAGCTCAGCAGACCTGGCAGGGAACTACCACACCCTCAGCAGAGGGATGTCATGCCAGGCAAATGACCAGAGGTGGCAGACCAGCTGGACAGCACGTCCTCGTGGTGGTGCCCCCCTCCCCGACCTGCCTCCCCACACAATAGGAATAGTCATCTCTTCCACACTCCTGCGTTCTTATGGGAATCAGAAACGTCCTTGCCCACCTGAAATCCCGAGAGTTTGGGTGGTTCCTTTGGTGGCAGGCACTACGTAAGCCTGGAAGGAGGCATGTCTCTCTCCATGGGGCCCAGAAGCCCACTCCCTCATCTTGTTGCACCAGCACCCCATCATCAGGGTGGATGCAAGAATGGAAATGGC
>PVJC01007274.1:0-52022 GCA_004026665.1 Murina feae | reverse complement strand
TTTCACCTTAGAACAGGAACAAGACAGGGTTTCCCACTCTCACTACTCCTGTTCGACATAGTACTGGAAGTATTAGCCATTGCGATTAGACAAGAAGAAGATATAAAAGGCATCCAAATTGGAAAAGAAGAAGTAAAACCGTCCTTATTCACAGATGACATGATATTGTACATAAAAAACCCTAAAGATTCCATCAAAATATTATTAGACTTAATAAATGAATTCGGCAATGTAGCAGGATACAAAATTAACGCCAAGAAATCTATGGCATTTTTGTACACCAATAGTGAATGTACGGAAAGAGAGACTTAAAAAGCAATCCCATTTACCATCACACCAAAAAACCTAAGATACCTAGGAATAAATTTAACTAAAGAGGTAAAAGACCTCTACTCAGAAAACTACAGGACGTTGAAAAAAGAGGTAGAGGAAGACATAAACAGATGGAAGAACATACCATGTTCATGGATTGGTAGAATCAATATCATTAAAATGTCAATACTACCCAAAGCAATCTATAAATTCAACACAATCCCCATTAAAATACCAATGGCATATTTTACAGACCTAGAACCAACTCTTTAAAAATTCATCTGGAATAAAAAAAGACCCTGAATAGCTGCAGCAATCCTGAGAAAGAAGAACAAAGTAGGAGGGATCTCAATACCAGATATCAAGCTGTATTATAAAGCCACTGTTCTCAAAACTGCCTGGTAATGGCACAAGAATAGACATATAGATCAATGGAATAGAATAGAGAACCCAAAAATCGACCCGAACCAATATGCTCAATTAATATTTGACAAAGGAGGCAAGAACATACAATGGAATCAAGACAGTCTCTTCAATAAATGGTGCTGGGAAAATTGGATAGATATATGCAAAAAAATGAAACTAGACCACCAACTTACACCATACACAAAAATAAACTCAAAATGGATAAAGGACTTAAATGTAAAATGGGAAACCATAAAAATACTAGAGGAATACAAAGGCAACAAAATCTCAGACATATGCCAAAGTGGTTTCTTCACCGATACAGCCCCTAGGGCATTGGAGACTAAAGAGAAAATAAACAAATGGGACTTTATCAAAATAAAAAGCTTCTGCACAGCAAAAGAAACCATCAGCAAAACAACAAGAAAACCCACTACATGGGAGAACATATTTGCCAATGTTAGCACTGATAAAGATTTAATCTCCAACATTTATAGGGAACTCATACAAGTTAACAAAAGGAAGACAAACAATCCAATCAAAAAATGGGCAAAGGACCTAAACAGACACTTTTCAAAAGAGGACATTCAGAAAGCCAAGAGATATATGAAAACATACTCAAAGTCACTAATCATCCGAGAGATGCAAATCAAAACAACAATGAGGTACCATCTCACACCTGTAACAATGGCTATCATCAACAAATCAACAAACGACAAGTGCTGGAGAAGATGCGGAGAAAAAGGAACACTCGTGCACTGCTGGCGGGAATGCAGACTGGTGCAGCCACTGTGGAGAACAGTATGGAGTTTCCTCAAAAAATTAAACATGGATCTCCCTTTTGACCCTGTGATCCCACTTCTGGGAATATATCCTAAGAAACCAGAAACACCAATCAGAAAGGACATATGCATCCCTATGTTCATAGCAGCACAATTCACTATAGCTAAGATTTGGAAACAGCCTAAGTGCCCTTCAACAGATGAATGGATTAGAAAACTGTGGTACATCTACGCAATGGAATACTATGCTGCTGTAAAAAAGAAGGAGTTCTTAGCATTTGCAGGAGTATGGATGGAGCTGGAGAACATAATGCTAAGTGAAATAAGCCAGTCAATGAAAGAAAAATACCACATGTCCTCACTCATCTATGGATAATAATAACCATTATAAACTGGTGAACAAAAATAGATACAGAGACAGAGCAACATCAAACAGACTGTCAAATTACAGCAACAAGGACGGGGACATGGGGGGCGGGGGCAGAGTAACAGGTCAGCCAAGGGACTTTTGTGTATGCATTTAAGCATAACCAATGGACACAAAACACTGGGGGGGAGGGGAGGCTGGGGCAAGGGCAGGGGGAAAAGAGATATATGTACTAATCTTTTAAAGTTTTGTGTAATAAAAAATGTGAAGATAAATAAAAAAACACAAATGCATATCTATCAACAATTCATATATCTAAGAAGCAAGTGAATAAAAAATCTGGTGAACAGAATACACTGTTAAATAGAATAGAATCAGAGGCATAGAAAGGGAGTGGACTGACAATTTTCCACACAAGCCACGCACTAAGGAAGGGAGGAGAGACAGGTACTATTATCAGAAGAAAGGGGCATCAAAAACCTTTGCAACTCTGCGTGGTTTAGCAAGGTAATGGGGAGGGTGCAGGTTGTGGATGGTGACCAGGAGATCACCTGGGACAGGCAGGTGGGTTAGCAGGAGACAGCAGTCATACTGCAGAGACCATGGTGACAGAGTGGCAAAGATCCAGAATCCCAACTCTTCTGCGCCAAATATGTTTGAGAAGCCACCTGCTTGCTCATAGAAGCAGTCTCAACATTCCCTCTGGAGTCTGGAACATACGCTTATTTGGTAAAGAAACTCTGATTAAAATATGAAAATCTAAGCCTCTGTTAAGCTTTCTATAATATTTCAGTCATTAAATTAAAATGCTTTGTATGACTGAAGTAGCAAGTTGTGATACATGATTGGTTAAACTTTATTTTTCACATTAAAAAAAAGACTCCATATGTTTTACCAGCACATTGAACTTTCTCAGCAATGAACAGATTGGTGTATCTAGGAATGATTGATACCATGTGATTCTTGTATATCATATTTTGATAATGCTCTGCAGTGTTTCAAACCACCCAAGCAGAAACCTACCACACACTCTGAACACTAACTGGCAGTTTTTGTCTTGATGGCATATTTAGAGTTTAAAATCATCATTAAAAATTTACAGGTGACATATCAGGAAAAATTAAGCCCACCACTTGTGTTGCCTTGAAAGGAAAACAGTTCTTCATTATAATGAATGAAATTGCATGTTAGGCATGAGTGCTGGTGACCTCTAGAAAATGAACCTCTGACCCATAATGGATGAGAACTGGCCAGAGTAAATGAGGCAGAAGTTTTCCCAGCATAGCTGTGCATGCTGGTAGGGAAGATTCTTGTTATAATTAAAAGAGGTAGAGTAGTCAATAGGACCATTTAATAAGAACAAAGATGACAATATTGCCTAACTATTTTTCTGGCCTAGTCTTCATTCTCATGTCATACCATATATCTGGGTTTTAAAAGTTACACATACATTGCACATAAAAATAACACATAACCTTGTAGAGAAACAAGCAAAAATTCATTTAGAATATGGACACTGCCAATGCCCAATTTATTGAGAGCAAATCTCCATCTAGATTTGCACTCTCCAGTGTGACAACTATTAGCCAAATCGAGGGCTAGTGAACTCTTGAACTATGCTGGTCTGAGCTGAGATGTGTTGTAAGTGCAACATGCACACCACACTTCCAAGACTTAGCACCAAACAAAAGTAAAATAGCTCACTACTTTTTTAACAGCTAAAATGACAATATTCTGGACATCTTGGGCTACAGAAAATATGTTGTTAATATTTATTTCACTTTTTTTCCTTTACTATTTTTTCTAATATGGCTACTAGAACATTTGAAATTACATATGTGGTTGTATTTATGGCTTACATTACATTTCTGTTGGTCAATGCTGATCTAAATGAAAAATTTGGTGAACAAGATAGCACTTAGCAATCCAACAACACTGAAATATACATGCATATTAACTGGTGATAACATGATCACGAAGAAAACTGGTCGTAAAGTTACCGATACTTTGATGAGTTACCTTTTCCACTCCGCCTACACTGGAAAGTTTCTGCAAATCCAGATGGTTGTTTAATAACTGTCTAAAGGGAAAAGGAGAAAGAGGAAAGTTCTGGGAAATGAGGTGTACTCTAATTTTAAGTTGAATTCGAGGAAACAAAAGAATCATCCACTCTAAGCTTTTTAGCTGCCCTGGATTTTGCTCTAAGGAAGCTGTTATTGAAAAGACAGGGTTGGGCTCTGATTCTTTTATGTGAACAGGGCTACATTTTTCTATCGGAAAGAATATCAGAGAGCTCTTTCCCTTCAAGAGAATGTTATGGAACACCCTAGACAGGGTGCAGGCATTTTGAACAGGAAGCTGTGGACCAAGAAGTTCTATTGCACTGAGAGTGTAAACTGGGTGTGTCCTGGGGCACATTGATTAGGAAATTTTTAACACTCAGTTAAATGAGCATTTAAATGAGCATTGTGCCTTTTAGGGAGTCTTTTGGATCTATTTATTCTACAGTTTTCCCAACTTTTTCTCATGTTCCATTGAAAAGGAAACTTTTCTGCTTAGAAAAAGTTATACTGTAAGTATACTTCACTGGGCCTCAGAAATCTGGGATAGTATATGGAAAGGGTTATCACCACAGAACAAACAAGCAAATATAAAATATTCTTCACTAGGCTTGGAGAAAATAAGAGATTAATGCAACTCTGTGAGATAGGGGAGGGTATTGTTTAAGCACACCAGCTCTGAGTCCTCAGAGAATGCAAAGGGAAGGTTGCCTGATGGGACCAACTTCATCTGAGACAAGACCAGCACAGAACACAGCCATAACTGCCTGCCATTGAACCATAGAGAAATGTGGCTGAGTGAGGATTAAGTGGGACAAAATGGGCATAGTGCTTAGTGTCTGGTAAGCATTCAGGAAACATTGTTTTTGAAACATTTCTCTGTAGATAATGCAGACTCCAGGAACCTCCTTGTATGCTCCCTGCTTTTGTCTAAAGTTGTCTGTGAGAAGCTTTACTCCTGCTTTAAGCTGCCAGCAACTCATGGTTACTCACCTCACTCATTTTTTTTTTTTTAATTTTGGAATACTTGCAAATCATGTGGTATTCTGCTTTGTTCTCTGCCCTTCCCCCTCCCATATGAAAGCTAAGCAACTCTAACAGCTCCATTACCTTAATAAGCTGGAGCCATTTAGTAAAAAGAGTTGGTATCCACTTCATAAAATCTAGTGTATAATAATTTCTTGAAAAGTTGAAGACTAATCCTTGGGGAATAGCTGACGCTCTATGAAAATTCCTATCACCTGTGAACTCACTACATGAGAGGAAGGTTGGTGGCCAATGACTGCTGAGAAGATATATGGAGTGTTGCAGAAATATGAATAGATCCGCTCTGAAGTTTCATTAGACACTGCACGTTAGTAATAAATTCAATTAGTTTAGCCTCTAACTATGCCAGTGAAAAAAATACCCAGACACAATAATAATTCACCTTCAATGCCTCATTGGCAACCTCCTTTCCTGAGGAGTGATTTATGCCAGTAATTTACTGGTTGTGTCTTCATAAGATTGTTCCAAACCAGCCCTTTTGAGATAATAATTTCTATATGTGTGTTGTGAAAGATATAACAAATTATTTCTTATTAATTTTCATTTAATGAGTTGCCTATTCACATGGAATTTTTAAGAAGCTCTCTTCTTAAGATAAACAGGTTATAAATATTGAGAATAACATTTCCATTTCACAAAAATTGTGACAGGAAATCTGTCTCACATTCTCTACTTGATTTGAAAGTCAATCACGTGAAAATTTTCTATACTAAATAGGCAACTATTTCTCTCCCAGTTAGTACAGCTGAATGCTTTAAATTTCTATAGCCAAGTGATTCCAAATTGGTTTTAAAAAGTATTTATGAGCAGGAGAGGACCTCGCAAGGATAAAGGGAAGTGGACAGGAAACAAAGTCATGAGTGGGGTAGAAAGCAGTAAGACTTGGTTAAGAGCCCACTGTACTGGCTGACCCTTTGTTAACGAACAAAATGAAAATCATTTCTAAGTCCCTTCCTTTTTAACAAGACCCCATAATTTCTTATGTAAATATTAATATTCAACATTTCTTTTTACTTTTCAAAAAGTTTAACTCCATAGCCATTCATTAACTATATGTTGTCAGAATAAAAATAGCAAGGATGAAATAACCAATAAAATTAACACAAAATGAAAACTAGGGAGAAGAGATTGCTCAGAAGAGTCTTAGGTATTTCAAGTGGTTCATACCTGTATACAAAATCTTGCAATAGACAGGAAGGACAAGGCTCTTAAAAATAATTTCCTTCCATCCTTGGAGGAGCGTGCCTAAGATATTAAAAAAACAAAATGCAGTTGCTACTTACATGAGAACCGAAAGGGCCGCGCTCCTAGTCCGCACTGCCTCATGCCCTCTCCATGAAAGAGCCCGTACTGCATCTCCCCCATGAACTGGTCCAGCTCCTGTCCCGAAGCGTTAACGAGCAGAGCTCCTGTTTTGCAGAGGAAGGTGGCTTTGATCCACAACGGTGTCCCCAGGGCTGTCACAACTCCTAGGGCACATACGAAGCTTAAAACCCCCGCCATGCAAAAAATGACTTTCTTCTGTTGGCTTGGCATAATGAGAAGTGGATTTTGTGTGAGTGACGTTCAAAAATAAGACCTTTGTGAGTGATGAGAAGCGACTTGACTGTTCCTTTGACTGCATTGATTATAGAAGCTGAACAGACGGAACGTCACTGAAGAGGAGCTTTGTCTCCAGGGGCTGCGGCCAGGTGAAATATCAGCAAAATGCCATAGAAGGCTTCTTCAGCACACTTACTTGTCTTTTCTCTTTTTTTGCTTCTAATTCTCTCTAATTTGAAATCTTTGGACTAAGAATCTGTAAAATAAAACTCTTTCAAACTGCCTTGAGTATCTCTTCCTGTGTCCCTTGGTAACAAAGGTCTAAGATAACAGATGGAGTCCTCCAAGTAACTTGATAAATGTCTCCCTTTCTTCAGTCTTTTGTCTGATTGGGTGAGTTGAAACTTTCAGAAACAGGGTTGGTTCCTATGGTAAATTCTCAGCAACTTGAGAAGTTCATGTATTGATGTGGTTTTATTTTTGTGAGTTTGGTTTTGTGTGGAGTTTTTTGTTGAGACAGAAGAGGAATCTTTGCAGAGGTGGAAAGGACATGTATCTATTTATTAGTTGGTGTTAACTGATTTTGAAATATGATCATTGGAGCAGGACAAAATATAGTTTTGAAATGGGTCCAGCATGGATATGAAGTGCCCTCCACCAACCACCAGGGCTTGTCTTCTTAGGTTTTTTTTCTTCCCAGATCTATGACTTAGAACCGATGTGTCAATGGAGAATTTGATTCAAGTTTTTCTTGGAAAGTGAAAATATGGAGCTGTAAGTTACAAATATCTAAATGCTTTTCTTTTAAATATTTGGCTGCTTCAGGACAATAGTATTATGTCTGAGAAGTACCAGACATTATTATGTCTGAAAAGTACCAGAATCTGTAAAGAAGATAATGGCATGGTCATGAGAAGAAGAGACTGTGGTCAGATGGGCGGTTCTAAGAATTTGCCACAGAAAAACAAGGGTCCCAGCAGAGGTAGTTCATTAGGGAGTAAAAAGACAGTCATGAGCGAGATTAAGTAGCAAGTGAGTTTGATTAAATTGTCAAGATCTGAAGACTAAAATTCAGAATTCAGTGACAGCTTTTAAATCCTGCATTTCCAATGAGATTCCTGTTCTTACACACAGATATGGGGGGGGGGGCGGTATTTACTGAATGTCTATTGTATGCCACATTATTGTGCTAGGCTCTGACCTACAAAGAATTCTTAACTTTTAGGACAAAAGTTCTTAACTTTTGGTAAAAACTTCATATGTCTGGCACCTTGCTAACTATTTTACCTAAATTATCTAATTTAATTCTCATAGTTACCATATAAATGGTAATGAAAATGATGGGGGTGGTAGTAATCAAGATGATGATATATCATTTTAAAGATAAGGAGACTGAGGCTCAGAGAGATAAAGCAACTTGCTCAAGAGAGCACAGGAGCTAAATTCAAATTCAGATCTAATTCTGAAGTGTATGTGCTATTCTAAGCAGCCCATGACCTTGAGGAGATTCAACCTCTTCAGTTGAGGTTGGGTTGAACTGGGAGTTAACAAGGACAGAGTAGCCCACTGTTAGATATACATCTTGGGTGCTTGGAGAACAGAAATATTTGCAAATAAAATTTCCCCAATTGGTCAAAAGCACGTGCTTATGCTAGCTTCTTTTCTCTTGATCCATTGTGAAGCATCGAAACGTAGAAGTCAATACATGAAGATTTATTTAACACACTGGCAGCATAGATGGGTCTTTAGGTTGTGTGTGCTTGGAGGGAAACTTTAAGATATAGTTTTGGAGTTTGGGACACAGCTATCCTCTCTTGCTACAAGCTATCTTGTTAAAGCTATACAACCAAGTGTAGAACTGATTCAAGAATGCCAAGGTCCCTTCAGAGGAGGAAGCGACAAAACGAACTATGGCCTCAAAAGAATGGTGCATACACAAGAATCAAAAGGGGAACTCAAAATTAGGGTTAGGATATAAGTAAGGCTTTACAGACACAGATCCTTGGGCAAGAGAGACTAAGGAAAAATAAACAAATGGGACTACATCAAAATAAAAACCATCTGCACAGCAAAAGAAACCATCAACAAAACAACAAGAAATCCCACTGCATGGGAGAACATATTTGCCAATGTTATCACCGATAAGGGTTTAATTTCTAACTTACAGGGAACTCATACAACTTAACAAAAGGAAGATAAACAATCCAATCAAAATATTAGCAAAGGGCCATGGCCCCCCACCTGGTCCCTGGCCCGCAGCAGGGGCCCAGGAGACCTGCTCCAAGCTTTGGGGACTGCGGCAGCCTGTGCTCCTGCCACCCAACCTGCATCGGCCCGGGAAACTGCTGCCCCAATGTGCTGGACTTCTGCCTGGAGATCCAACCCTACTCGGGCTTCATGATGGGCAGCAAGGACTTCCTGGTGCAGCACCTCAAGTGGACCAGTCTCACTGATGCTGTGATCTGCAGGTTTTAGGAGAGTGTGCAGACCCTCCATGGGCCGTGTCCACTGCGTGTCACCTAACTCTACGAGACAGGCCGCATCCCCTTCACCGTCTCCATGGACAACGGCTGCTCCTTCCAGCGCTTGGGCACCTGGTTGGCTATGTACCCCAGCAAGGTGTCGGATTCGGAGAAGAGCCAGCTGGTGAACGAGACCCTCTGGCAATACTACGGCACCCCCGGCTCAGGGGGCAACCTTTCTCTCACCTGGCCACACGGCCGCCTGTACTTTAAGGCCCTGAGAGGGGCACTCTGCACCCAGCCAGGCCCCCAACATAGGCCCGAACTCCCAAGCATGCCAAAGCCTGGCACCTGGACCCAGATACCTGACAACTGTGGACCTGAGGCCCGTGCCTTGCTCTGCCACCTTGGATGGGACCGACCTCTGATGGTGCACTCCTGAGCCCCTGCTCCCACAGTCCTTGCATCTTGGGTTCCCCCGACTCCAACTCCATGCCCCTGAGCTCTAACAGCTGCCTCCCAGCCTAGCTCTCTCAACTGTCAATACCTCATTCCCAGCGTCTGCTGCCCAATCTCCGATGCCTGATATATGGACTCCTGGTGCCCGACACTCAGCTGCCTTGATCCCCAGACCCTGGGTTCAGCCACGATGGCAAGTGGGCCCATGCCAAGGCATGGAGGGGTTGCAGCACCCCAAGTAAAGAGTCACCCTCTGAGCACCAGCCTCGTAACTGACTCCCTGGAATGTCACAGAATCAGCCTGCCCACCTGTACAAGAGAAAACAAGCCATGGTGCCCTCAAAAAAAAAAAATGGCAAAGGACCTAAATAGACATTTTTTGAAAGAGGACATTCAGAAAGCTAAGAGACGCATGAAAACATGCTCAAAGTCACTAATCATCTGAGAGATGCAAATCAAAACAACAATGACCTCACACCTGTCAGAATGGCTATCATCAACAAATCAATAAATGACAAGTGCTGGAGAGGATGCTGAGAAAAAAGAACCCTCATGCACTGATGGTGGGAATGCAGACTGGTGCAGTCATTGTGGAAAATAGTATGGCATTTCCTCAAAAATTTAAAAATGGAACTGCCATTTGACTGCCAGTGATACCACTTCTAGGAATATATCCCAAGAAGCCAGAAACACCAATCAGAAAGGATATATGCACACCTATGTTCATAGCAGCACAATTTACAATAGCTAAGATTTGGAAACAGCCTAAATGCCCATCAGCAGGTGAGTGGATTAGAAAACTATGGTACATCGACACAACAGAATACTATGCTGCTATAAAAAAGAAGGAATTCTTACCATTTGCAGCAGCATGGATGGAACTGGAGAGCATTATGCTAAGTGAAATAAGCCAGGCAGTAAAAGAAAAATACCACATGATCTCACTCATTTATGGATAATAAAGAACATTATAACCTAATCAACAAAAAGATAGATACAGAGGCAGAGAAACATCGAACAGACTGTTAAATTACAGCAGGAAGGCTGAAAAGTGTTAGGGGGTGGTAAGAGATCAATGGAAGGACTTATATGCATAACCAATGGACACAAGACACTGCGGGGAGTGCGGTAAGGGCATGTGCTGGGTGGGCAGGGGAGGCTGGGGATAGGTCAATGGGAAGAAAAGGAGACATATGTACTATTATTTGTAATACTTTAAACAAGAAAAAAAATAAGTCTTTATTGCATGTAACTTGACACAGAATGAACAACTCATCACAGGTTATTTGGCCTCCCAATTAATTATCCACTGGGTTTAGACTAATTATCATCATTGCACAGTGAAAACAAGAGAGCACCAGAAGTTATCTGGAGGTATGTAAGCCACATACAATCCAGAAACCTTAGTTTAAAATATCCAAGGAGAGTTCTAATTAAATCAACATATTCTGTATGGGGAGAGAGAACATTTCTAAGCCTGAAAGCAGAACTTACCTACAACTTAATAAATAATATTAACACCTTTACAGAAATGAGAGTGTTAAGGAGGATAGGGGGAGGGGTAGTTAGCATAGGACAGTGGTTTAATGAACCCAAACCTTGCCAAATACAGGAAGAGAAGCCCTGCCTGTGACTGCAGAGAGCAATTAGATCACACCATTCTTAAGTTTGCCTGTTTGAAGTGAGAAAAAGAAACACAGCATAGTGAATTAATCTTTTATTGTGAAATCATGTCCTTCTTAATATTTTCTGTTAAGATTTTTTTCTTTCATAAAATAATGGTAATTTAATTTTTAACTAAATTACTTGTCTTGCTTGGCAAGTTAAATAAATGGCAAACCTATATCTGTTCCCAATTAAAAATACAAAACAAAACCACATTGGTCTATAACATACAAGAGCATGGATCCCTGTGTGGAAAGAATGAGGCCTGAAGACCTCTCAGCTCTAACCTGGCTATTCATTGGAATCACTTGAGATTTTAAAACTATTGCTGTCTGGGTCCTAGTCCCTGAGACTTAGATTTGTTTGACTTTGGAGTATGGCCTCAGGTGATTGCAGTGTGCAGCCAGGGCTGAGAACCGGGGCACTTCCCCTCCTCATAGGCTGCCTGATGATACTTAACTGGGCTTGACAGTGATCTTGGCGCTGGGATACAAGGAAACATGAATGTATAGTCACTAGAGGAGAATATCCTTATTCCAAATTAATAAATTTACACTATCCTTTGTAGCTCAAACTTCCCTGAATTTTGTTTAGCACCAAGAGCATGATCTTGTTGAAATGTCCTGAGGGGGGTAGATTCCAGCATATCCAAAATTCAAGACCAAGCCCTGGATCAGAGATTTACCTTCAGTCATCATATGAGTGTCACCAGTAGTGTCTCCTGATTATGAGGCGCCCCCCTTGAGTCCTACGCCCACCTCATCTCCTCTCTGTACAGCTTCTTTTCAAAATTCCATACCACCCACCCACAAGCTGCAGAGTAGTGTGTGTGATCCACCCTCTGGGAGTGATATAATAGAGGTTGGCAGTCATTGTGCCTGACAGTCTTCTCATGAAACTTCATCTTAAATGTATTGAATGACAGTGATGACACCATTTTCTTTGCAGTTGCTCTGAGTATTTGAGTCATTAATGTCAGCAAGTTTTCACCAAGCATGCTTCCAAAATCTTCTCGCAATCTTAATAGCAATACATTTGGTGACATAAGAAAATGGAATTAGGCCTTTCCATCCTCTCTCATGACCCTTTCAGGTTCTGGATGATGACATAATCCTTTAGTGTGCCTAGGAAGAATACAGAAAAAGAGTATAATGGAGGACAGTGTCTTTATGCCTCTTCTCACACTAAGTTGGATTTTCCCTATAGTCATTCAAAAATAAAACTTTCCCCCAAAAGGCCCAACTCCAAAGGCATGGGAATTCTTACTTGAGTTGCTCCCTCTGTATAAGAGACAGCATGGTGTGGTGTGGAGAGAGCACTGGGAGAAAGATGTGATCCAGAGTCTGGGTCCAAGTCCATCACTAAATTAAGAATTCTTTTATTTTTCGGGCATTTATTTTATTCATGTAAGAAAAGACTGGTTATGGCTGCATAGGTGATTTTCTAATTATTTTTAATCAGAGAAATAATTTCCTCCACTGAAATGTTGGGTGGATTAAGAGATAAAAATTGAGCTTCTGTGCTGTAAGGAATGGGATCAAGAAGCTCTGCCACTGAGCGCCTCACTTCCAACCCTGAAGTCAGCTCTAAGATTCTTTAGTTCTCTAACTAAAAATTTCTGTGCAAGTCATAAAGTTAAAATTTGTCCTTTTGCTGGATTAGTTCTCTTCCTTCTTTGCTGTACTAACCTGTTAGTTATTATAGGATATTACATTACCTAGAGATACTAGGTGGCTGATTATTCCAATTATTATTTTTTTAACTTTTTAAAAAATACATTTTTATTGATTTCAGAGAGGAAGCAAGAGGGAGAAAGAGATAAAAACACCAATGATGAGAGAGACTGATGACTAGAGAGCCTCTTGCATGCTCCCTACTAAGGATCGAGCCCACAACCCAGGCATGTGCCCTGACTGGGAATCAAACTGTGACCTTCTGGTTTATAGGTCAATGCTCAACCACTGATCCACACTGGTTGGGCCCAACTATTAATTTAGATTACTTAATGAGAGTTTCTAGGTTTTGTCTGATTTGTCATTGGTAATACTGACTTTGATTTTCCTCCAACTGGATCATTGTACTCTAGGCCTCTCTAAGAAAGATTCAACAAGGGTTTATCAAGCTTCCTATTCTAAGACAAGAAGCTTTTGTTAATCTAACCCACTTTTCTTATCTTTAAAGCAAAATCTGGTAAATTTGATTGACATTTCTTGACTAATTCAAGTTGCTGGTGATACTCAAGTAGCATTGTAATTCTCTAATGTCTGTAAGGGGGAAAAACACACTCCACAGAAAGAATTGATTGATTTATTAGGAGGAAATTATCATGTGTGCTAGACCTTGATTGCAGCTATTATTTGTAGAGCTAATTGCTTGAACTAGAGGATTAAAAGGGTTGAAGAGAGGGGGCGGAAAGAAAACAAAGTTCTCTTGGAATACAGATGAGCCCACAGCAGATTTGGACTGGAAGGAGAATTCAGTGCAGGTGTTTTCAGGGAAGATGACAGTAGTGGGATATTTAGAGTGAATGCAGGAGTTGGACTTCTTCGACAGAGCAACTATAGAGCGAGAGCCTGAAGTGGAGAAAAATGGCTGCTATTGGAATCCATCAAATAAGAAGTGTGACACCTACTGATTTCTCTGGGTTTCTTGTTGGTAGCTTATACTGAGGCTATACTGATAGTTAAATCTCAACACATCAGAATATCTGAGCTATTATAGGAAGGTGTAAAAAGTTCCTTAACCTAAAGGAGTGAAGAGAGAGGCACAGTTTGAGACAACTACATCAACAATAACAGATGGACTAAAGTCCTATCCTAGTGTGAGGTATTAGATACTGATTTTTCTCATTCCTCTACCTCTGGTAGATGTGTTGAGACAGCAAACTTTGAAGTAGTTTGATTCTGTCATTACCAGTTATTGTTGTGTACATATTTTCCTTTGTATGGTGTGTGACACTTAAAATACTGACAATTTCCTTGATGACTTGCATCAAAATAATAGTAGCAGTATTAACAAAAATATAACACAGATGGGGACTCAGCTCTATTCTAGACACTTTCTGTGTATCACTTTATTTCTTTTCAGACACACTGGACAATTATTCGATTTTCTACTGAGAAATAAGAAGCTAGAAAAATGTGGAATGGGGTAACTGAGACAGATAACTGAGCAATTTACAGCCAGATACAGAAGGTCAGTAGGGTGGAAAGCCCCAGGTACCTAGCAATGGGCAAAACTGGTGCTGGATCTCACCCCAGGGTAGCCTTTCCTCCCTAGAGATAATATCTAGACCTCAACTGTATTTCAGATGCAGGTCCACAGGAGCAACAAAACCAAGTTGGTGGAGTCAGGACCAGCTTTGATGGCTAATAATTCCCTGCCCAGGCACTGACCAATCAATGGAGACCACAGCCCTTAAAGGGCACACCTGGAAAATTTGGTGAATTCTGTTGAGATCCTTCCCTAAGACCTCGCTAAAGTCCCAGCCTTTAAAACCTTCAAGACAAAGGACCCAGTGTGTGCTCTCCTTCCTAGGAGCATCCTTGCACCCTTCCATTTCCCCTCTTCTTCCCCCACAGGTATGCATCTCCTAAACTCTAAGGGACCCCATGAGATTTGCAACAAGGGGAGCAATGGACAGTGGCAGCTGGTCTCTGGCAAATCCCCTGAACCTGTTTCCAAGGCCCTCTTTTCTCTGACTTCTCAGTGAATTTACACAGTCCAGTGTGGTTCTATTCCTTTCCTATAGCATTTCTAGAATATGAAAGCAGCTCCACCTAGGCTCTCTTCTGTCCTGAGCTCTTCCTTGTTTCACAGCCCTCAGCTTTAATAAAACTACTCTCAATCACCTGGAGTCATGTTGTGAAATTTTTCCTGCACAAAGTCAGGAACTCACATACTACCAGCTGATCCAAGGCAGGCCCACTCTGGGCCTTGGCCCCTTTCTGGAGACACTACCCTTCCTCTGTTAAGATGTGCCAGGTACCAGGTAGTAGGACATTTTAGTTTTCAGTCAGACAAATTTCAAAGTTTCCTAAAATAATCTGTGGCCAAGAATTGGATAGTAGTCCAAGTAGGTAGATTTATAGCTTGTCAAATCTCCAGAAACAAGGAGTGTTGACTTATGGAGCAATGCAAGCTAGAGAGATCTTTAGCCTAATTTCCCCATGCATTTTTATCAGTTATTTGCTAAGAAACATAAACTATATATCATCCACAATTTTAACTTCAAACAGAGACAGCTGAAAATAATAGAAGACCAAATGGAGAATCAAGGCTATCTTAACCCTATATAATAAAAGCCTAATATGCTAAGTGTCTGGTCATCTGGTTGTCTGTTCAACTAATCAAAGCATAATATGCTAATGATATGCTAAGGTTGCTCAACCTCTCACTGTGATGTGCACTAACCACTGGGAGCAGACAGTCGACTGGTCGACCAGTCGCTATGATGTACACTGACCACTGGGGGGGGGGCAGACTCTCCAACTGGTAGGTTAGCTTGCTGCTGAGGTTCAGCTGATCAGGACTGAGCGAGACAGGCTGGACACACCTTGGAGCCCTCCTGCAATCCCTCCCCAACTAGCCAATCTCCTGCGTCCCTCCGTAGCCCCAATTGTGCACTGGTGGGGTCCCTCAGCCAGGTCTGCACCCTCTCACAATCCTTGGGGGATATTGGAGAGCCACTTTCAGCCCAATCCCACAAACCAGGCCAAGGGACCCCACTGGTGCATGAATTTGTGCACTGGGCCTCTAGTAGTTTATAAGAATGGGACCAAAGCAACAAGATATCTTTAGGTTTAAAATGTAATTGCTTGGGAATCTGGGTTGGTAGATGTCCCATGAAAAGACAAATAGCCAGACAATGAGCTTACATAGCCAACACTATGACAGGACCATTGTAAGTGCCATAACAGTGTAACTACACATTTGAGGTGTCTGCCCAGCCTTCGACCCTTTCTTTGAGAAATTCCTTCAATACCCACATTTGTACTATGCAACCCAATCAATCAGATTCTGTTTCCTGAAAAAAATGTATACACACACTTTAAATAATTAGAAAGTCAGTGTTTATTAAAATACATTTCATTTTCAAAATTGAGCTATCAGCTGTTAAAGTGTGTTTGCTTTTGGGGGGACACCCTGTATAGCTGTGATGTTGAGATGTGAGTCCTCAGAAAGAGGAGAGGAAGCAGAATCTTTTCCATACAGAAGGCCTTAAACTGTCCTCTACTGCCAAAGCTGATGGTTCTATTTTCCCGCCAATAGTCACCCTTCTCCTTCCTGAAAGTCAAATGTAGGTCTATGCTTCCAAAGTTGTCTTAGTTTTTTACTCTTTGTTTGTTTCTAAAGAAAGTCCCTAGAAGCACAATATGTGGTTCTTGGCATGATGCCCAGGTGAGGCTGAGTGATGGTCACCTGAGTGAAGACTATGTGGTGGCTGCCTTAGGCTCCATGAGTGGTCATGAGCAGATGTGTTAGTGCTGCCCTTCCCCAGGTGTAAGGTGTGTGTCTATATGGCCCTTCTTCAGGAGCTCTCAATCAGTCTGGGCTCACCTGGCTCCTCCTTGATCAAGGACGAACCCTTTTTTTATATGTTGCCATGTCCCTCTTAGGTGTCCAGGGCCCCACCTTCCAATCCTAGAGGAACCACAGGGTCTTGGGCTGCTGAACCTCCTAAGATTAACTTCATAGAAAGAAACAAAAGGGTGTGAAGAGGGCTGAAATGAGTCTGAGATTACAGATAGGCAACTCTGCTGCAGGTCTACTGTTGGCAATGTGCTGGCTTCTGTCCAGTAGCAGGCCTCACAGCTAAATATGAGGACTGGGTAACAGTTCAGTTAGGTACAATGATCAGTGACTTGACTTCCACTCTGGGCTCTAGTTCCAGCTCAGTCCCCATACACCCTTTCCTGAATACGGGGTCCTTTCCTCCTCTTCACTTTATCAGACTGCAATGTCCTTTAGCAAATCTGTAGGTAGCAATGCAGGCCCTACTCAGATCTGATTCTTTTTGTCCACCCTTAGGGTAGATCACACATAAATTAATCTTACTTCCCTTCTTCCTCTCTCCCTCCCTCAGTTTGATTAGCAAAAATAGTTTGTCCATCCATGAGAAGATCCTGAATGAAATGCCTTTTTATGCACCTTTGGAAAAACAATACCTTGGATGGTGAAACACACTAGAACACTAGAGCAGTGTTGTGTTAAAGCCAAACATTTAAGCACTTGTAAACCAAGGTGAATTTTCTAGGTTGAGTCCTTTGTCAGAAAATTTAGATTGAAATGTATGTAAGATCTTTATTAATTTTCTGACTTCTCTGTGCATAGTACTTATTTGAAAAATAATTAAGGTAAACTATAAACCAAGCAACCTAGAGGCCTTACTGTTAAAGTCTCTCTCCAGGATGAGCAGCCGCAGATGGGTAAGTGCTGGGAAACCCAAGCTGGACTGGCAACAGCCTATGGAGTTACCATACTTGGAAGACAAAAGTCTTTGACTTGACATGTGTTGAAAATCACCAGCAAGCCAGATGAGATATTACACTGTCTTTAAATGCTGTAAAATGCTTGGGCTCTAACCCATGGACACTACTAAGAAGAGATGTAAATTCAATGAACTTAGATCCTTATGCTGCACATAAGTCCATCTTTCTCTAATACTCTCTATTGAACTTATATCAAGCTTTACTTAATGCCTTCACTTCTCTTGGTAGACTAACCCATAACTTTTCATATTAGTGGCACAAAAATGTTTTGCTATTATGAAAAATATTATTTTGACAAAAGTATTTAAAAATTAAAAGTGTACCTGATTTAAAAATTAATTAGAATGTCAAACTTCTAGGATAAAATCTCTGGACCTTGGGTTAGGTAAAGATTTCTTAGAGAAAAAGAGTATAAACTATCAAGTTAAAAACAAAGTGAAAAATTAAAAAAATTCTACTCTTTGAAAGAAAATGTAAGAAAATTAAGAGGCAAGCCACAGACTGGGAGAAAATCTGTGAATTATATAGATTTAATATAGGACTTGTATGTAGAACATATAAGTCAACAATAAGAACACAAAAGTTGTAAGAAAAAGGGGTGGGCAAAATACTTTAACAGATACTTCATCAAAGAAGAGATATGGATGGCAAATAAGCCCATGAAAGATGCTCAATATCATTAGTCAAAATAAAATTACAAATGGGATACTACAAGCCACTATTTACATAACCAAAATAGTTAGAAAACCAATAATACCGAGTCCTGATGAGGAGGCAGAGCAACTGGAACCCTCATATATCTTGGTGGGGATGGGAAATGGCACAGCACTTTGGGAAACAAGACCAGCAATTCCTTTAAAAGTTAAATACACTTTCTGTATGACCCACTCTGGATATTTACCAAAGAGAAAGGAAAGCATGTGGCCAAATAAAAACCTGTACACAAAAGTTTATAGCGGTTTCATTCATAATTGCTTCCAAAAGTCCACCAATTGTGAGTGGCTGAGCCACCTGTGGTACATCCACACAATGAGATACTTCTCAGAAGCAAGAAAGAACAGACTACCAACATGTACACCAAAACAGAAGAATCACAAATGTTTTTGTCAGATGAAAAAAGTCAGACCCTATTGAATGATTTCATTTACATGATATCTGGCAAAGGCAAACTGTTGAGACAAAAACTGTATCAAAGATTGATAGGGGCTAAAAGTGGGAGAAGTACTGACTACTAAGTGCAGGAGGGAAGTTTGTGGGTGATGATCATTTGGGGTTATATGACTAAAAACATTTGTCAAAATTTTTATAACTGTATAACTAAAAAGGGAGAATTGTACTACATGTCAATTATACATAAAAGAAAAAAAAGAATTAAAATATATTGAAATGCCACCACTCAGCATATAGCTCTCCAGATATCCTCTCATGCAAAAAATCAAATGTGAATTAACCTCTTTCTTGGAATAGAAAAACAAAATTTTCTAATCAATCTAATATTTTGTTAAACTTAATTATATATACTACTAGAGGCCCAGTACATGAAAATTCATGCACTGGAGGGGGGTCCCTCAGCCTGGCCTGCCCCCTCTCACAGACTGGGAGCCCTCAGGGGTGGGAGGCAACCTGATAATCAGGAGAAGGTGAAGCCCTATCACACCTCTGCTGTTGCCATTGCCGGCAGCACGGCAGCACGAGCCTTGGCCAGCCCTGGTTACCTGAGTCTTAGGCGGCTCTGGGTGGCTGGGCAGCCTACATCCGAGGCTTGCCTGCACTTCAAGCTGGACTTAGGTGGCTGGGCAGCTGACATATGAGGCTTGCCTGTACCTCAGGCTGGCCCTGGGTGGCTGCGGGGGCTGAGGGTGGGTCTGGCCTCACCGTGCACCTGCTGCCCCCCTGGCTGGGCTGAAAGGACTATGGGACTCCAGCATCAGGCGTAAGGAGCGGCTAGACCCGCCCTCAGGTGGATCTGGCCACACTGTGCACCTGCCACCTCCCCATTGGAGCTGAAAGGACTTGGGGACTACAGTGAGGCTGAGGGAATTGGACACTGCCATCTTTGTGACAGAGTGATGGTCAATTTGCATATTCCTTCTTTATTAGATAGGCTTACATACTGCTTCCAAAAGAATTCTAATTAAATAAATACTTCTTATAAAATTTGTTTTACTATAAACATTCAGTATGTTTTGGAAGAAGTGGCATAGTTGGGAGACCTGGGCTCAACTCCAGGTCTCAAGACTGACTTACCTATCACCATGAGCAAGTGACTTTCCTCTTTGTCTCTTATTTTTTACTGTTTCACACTGGTTGATTTTTCATGACTCATGGTTCTCAACCATCTCTGCCTGTGCAGGTATAGATAAGAGATACTGTCATTGGCAAAAGCTTTCATCACAGGTGGTGATATTTAATGGTTGGGGGAAGCAGTCAAAGGAGAAAATAACCCCAAAGGATCATTTCAGTATCTTTGGGGTGGTGAGGCATTTTAAAATTTCACAGACCTCTGAAATCCTTTGTTTTAAAAATTCTTGGATTAAATAATCTCTATGAAGCATTTTAGTTCTGGTATTCTGCTAAGGGCATAAAATGTGTAAGGCAGTGTCTACTGTATGCTACACATAAATATATCTTTTTCTAATACTCTACATTGACCTTATGACATACTGGAAGTTCTTTTAAATAAATCCAGTTTGGTTTATTTGTAATGTGTATATTTTTGTTTGTTTGTTTGTTTTTGTTTTTCACGAAAGTAGAAAGAAGAAAAAAATTCAATTATTTGAGTTTTCTGGTTCTTTGTATTATGGTGCAGGGGGTGGGAGAGTTCCAAAAATAAGACTGTGAGCCATGTCTTCCCCAGAACTCTAAGAGATGAGCCATAAAATTACAGTGATTGGATAAATCATTTAACAAGAACAAAACAAATATTATTCCCCATCCCCAATCTGAATCTTTCCCATCCCATTAATGGCATCCTGATCCCACCTCAGCTGAAGCCAAAACCCAAAGAGTTGTTCTTGATTTTTGCCACCATCCCCTATACTGCTTCATTCAATCTGTCCACACATTTTTCCAGCTCCACCTCCAAAATATATCCTGATTACTATCTTCCCTGCTATCATTCTAGTCATAGTCATGTTGTCTCTGGCCTGGGCTTTTGCATTTTCCTTTTAACTTCTCTCCCTCATGCAATTCATTCTCAGCTCAGCAGACAAAGATCCTTTATAATTTTAAGTGCAAGGCAGGTCTCATCACCTTCTGATGGATGCATTCTGGTGACTTCCCATTGTAATTATAATACAATCATGGACTCTACTGTGGCCTGTGGCCCAGCCCATATACCCCATGACAAATCTTATCTCTCTCTGCCTGGGGTCAGCACCCAAGCCTGATTTCAATTCCTAGAAAGATTCAGTTAACCTCAGGGACTTCATCCTTGCCCTTTCCCAAGCTGGCAATGCTTATCCCTTAGACCTTCCAATGGCTCATCCTTTCTGTTCATGCAGATTTCAAGTCAACTATTACATTCTCTGAGGCTCTTTCCTAGAACATTCCACCTGAACAGCACACCCTGAACAAACACACACTCTCCCATTGCTCTGTTTTATTTTCTTCATATCGCCACCTAAAATTGTGTTATATGATTTATTTTTGTCAACTTTATTAAATCCTTTGACCTTACTCTCTTTCTTTTCTCTTCTCTGATCTGCTGCTGGTGCTTTCATTGGCCAAACCCAAGTGAATATCAGTGATCAGCCTTTCAAGGCATAGGGCAGAGTGGAGAACACCGGAACATGGATATCAAAATCCTGCTGACTATCAAAATCAATCTATCTATCTATCTATCTATCTATCTATCTATCTATCCATCCATCCATCCATCCATCTATCTATTATCTATCATCTATCATCTATCTATATCTATCATCTATCATCTATCTGAAGTAGTAATGCATTATATTGTTTACAAAATTTAAAGATGATAAAGGGTGAATAGTAAAAACTAATTCTTCTATCCCTAAAAGGCTCTCCCCTCTGGCCCCAAGGTAATTTCTTGTGAAGCATTCCTGTTATCTTCTAATCATTTTAGCATAGATTTAAATAAATCCTCCCTCACCATCTGCTTTCTAAACAAATTATAATATACCATGCAAACTCTTCTACATCTTTTTTTTTCATTTAATAAAATACTTTTGTGACCATTCTAATTTAAACATATAGATGACTAGTGGCCCACTGCATGGATTCATACATATTGAAAGGAAATTAATTAGAATAAATATTTTAATATTGCTATTCACCCTTTCTCTATAATGAAGTGTCAATCAAATTCATGATCGACAATGACAGATCAAAACATATGCATGCAATTGGTATCAGCAAAAGCTTTATATGTATCACACATGTGCAAGTCAACATTTATTTTTAAATTGCCAGTGCGCACCATATGTACCAGCAGGTCGGTTGATCGGATGGTCAGACCAATGGAGAGTTGGTCATTTAGCCTTTTATATATATAGACTAGGGTCCCAGTGCACAAAAATTTGTGCACTCGGCGGGGGGAGGGGGGGGTCCCTCAGCCTGGCCTGTCCCCTCTCACAGTCTGGGACCCCTCGGGTTATGTCCACCTGCTGGTGTGCCTGGTCAGCCTGGGTGAGGGCTGAGGGCTGTTTTCAGGCTGCCCACAGCTCCTATTGACCCAAGGTCCCAATGAGGCTGGCTGGAATCAGGTTTCTGGGGTTTATTTATCATCTATAATTGAAATTTTGTTGCCTTGAGAGGAGGCCTAGGCAGGCAACGAAGCCTCCTGTTTGCTTCAGCTTCATGACTTCTATAATTGAAACATTGTTGCCTTGAGCAGAGGCCCAGCTGGCCTAGGCAGGCAGTTGCAGTGGAAGCCTCCTGTTTGTTCTAGCCCTGTGGCTACTGGCCTCCATCTTGGCTGGGTTAATTTGCATACAGCTGCTCTGATTGGCCAAGGGTGTAGTTTGGCTGGTGGGCATGGCTTAGGTGTCTCAGAGTGATGGTTAATTTGCATATTGCTCTTTTATTAGATTAGATTTTTTTGGTTGTTTGGTCTGTTTGACAGCAACAAATTATACTTTCAAAAACTCTGTTTGGAGTAGGATTTCCCTGATGATGTATGTGCCTTTGTCCACACACATATCCACAGCCACCCACTGCTACTTCCCAAGATATACACAACCTCTCCTTAATTCAACATCTGGAAGTAGTTCACTGTATCCACATTGCACACCTTATCCTGGCAACCACTAGTCTGAGATGGAAAAGGGTAAGTTTCTAAGTTTGCACTCAGTGTGCCAGAGGTGGAAACAGGAGCATAACTTCCACTTTACACTGTAATCAACCGGGGCAAGTTACTCTCAGCCATATCTGATTTGGACAGGGCTTCTTTGCACAAAAGTTTTTTTAATGTATTTTTATTGTTGATAGTATTACAGATATCTCTTGTCCCCTTCCCCACTTACCCTCTCCTTTCAGCCCCTACTCACCTCCCAGGTCTTCACTACCCTATTGCCCATGTCCATGGGCTGTGTATAAGTATATATGTTCTTTGGTTTATCTCTTTTTGTCCCCCTAACCCTACATTGAAGTATGTCTGTCTGTTCCATAATTTTCTGCTTTGGGTCTTACTTTGTTGGTCAATTTATTTTGTTCATTAGATCCCTCAAATAAGTGAGATCATGTGATATTTGTCTTTCTCAGTTTGGCTTATTTCACTTAGCATAATATTTTCCAGGTATATCCATGCTGTCCCTCTTTTTTATAGCTGCATAATATTCCATAGTGTAAATGTCCCACCGCTTCTTTTTATCAATGCATCTACTGATGGGCACTTGGGCTGTTTCTAAATCTTAGCTATTATAAATAATGCTACTATGAACATAGAGGTGCATATATTCTTTCCAATTGGTGTTTTGGGGTTTTTAGGATATATTCCCAGAAGTAGGATCACTAGGTAAAACAGAGTTTCATTTTTTTTCTTTTTTAAAAATTTTTATTCTTTGTTGTTTTTTCCCCCCTTTATTGATTAAGATACTACAAAAGAGACCTTTTTAATTTTGGGGGGAAACACCATACTGTTTTCCATAGTGACTACACCAATATGCTTTCCCACCAGCAGTGAACTAGTGTTCCTTTTTCTCCACATCCTTGCCAGCATTTGTTGTTTGTTGAATTTTTGATGGTAACTCATTGTGGTTTTAATTTGCATTTCTCTGAAGATTAGTGACTTTGAGCATTTTTCTATGTGTCTCTTGGCCATTTGTATTTTCTCTTTGAAGAAATGTCTTCAGTCCATTTTTTTAACTGGATTGTTTGTCTTCTTTTCGTTGAGTTGTATGAGCACTTTATATTTTTTGGATATTACCCCTTTATCAGATGTATCATTAGCAAATATGTTCTCCCATTCTGTGGGTTTCCTTTTCAATTTGATGGTGGTTTCTTTTGCTGTGAAGAAGCTTTCTATTATGTTATTAGAGGTCCAGTGAACAAAAATTTGTGCACTCAGGGGGGTCCCTCAGCCCGGCCTGTGCTCTCTCTCAATCTGGTACCCCTCAGGGGATGTCCACCTGCCAGTTTAGGCCTGCTTCCCAGGGAATCGGGCCTAAGCTGTCAGCCAGACATTCCTCTAGCAGCCCGGAAGCCCTTGGGGGATGTCCAATTGCCAGCGGGGAGCAGGCCTAAGCTGTAGTCAGACATCCTTAGTGATGCTGAGGAGGCAGGAGAGGCTACTGCTACACCGCTGTGCTGGCAGCTGGCAGCCTGGCTTGTGGCTGATCAGAGTGCCCCCTGTGGGAGCACACTGACAACAGGGGGCATCTCCTGCATTGAGTGTCTGTCCCCTGGTGGTCAGTGTGTGTCATAGTGACTAGTCATTCCTAGTCATTCTGCTGTTAGGATCAATTTGCATATTACCCTTTTATTATATAGGATAGAGGTCTGGTGCACAGGTTGGGGCCAGCTGGTTTGCCCTGAAGGGTGTCCCAGATCAGAGTGAGGGTCCCACTGGGGTGCTTGACCAGCCTGGGTGAGGGACTTATGGCTGTTTGCAGGCTGGTCAAGCCCCCAGTGGGGACCCTCACCCCATGGGGGTGTGGCCAGCCTGGGTGAGGGGCTGATGGCTGTTTGCATGCTGGTCCATCCTCTTCAGGGTGGAGGTCCTCACTGGGGTCCCTGGCCAGCCTGAGTGAGGGCCTGATGGCTGTTTGCAGACTAGACACACCTCCTTCAGGGTGGTGGGTCCTCACTGGGGTGCCTAGCCAGCCTGGATGAGGGGCTGATGGCCATTTTTTCAGGATGGTCATGCCTATGGGCTGGAAGCAGGTATGTGGTATTTATGTAACTTCTATAATTGAAAGTTTGTAGCCTTGAGCAGAGCTCAGGGCCGGCCAGGGCAGACGGGAAGTTTGGCTTCCTCCATTGCCCAGGCAACCTAAGCCTCTGCTCGCTCCAGCTCCGTGGCCACAGCCATCTTTGTGACAGAGTGAGGGAATGATGGAATGAGAGAGTGACAGTTAATTTGGATATTACTCTTTTATTAGATACAATAATCCCATTTGTTTATTTTCTCCTTAGATTCCTAGGCCCTAGGAGATGTATCTGCAAACGTATTGCTGCGTAAGATGTCTGGGATTTAACTGCCTATGTTTACATCTAAGATTTTTATGGTTTCATGCCTTACATTTAAGTCTTTTATCCACCTCTTGTGTATGATGTAAGTTGGTGGTCTAGTTTCATCTTTTTGCATGTCTCTGTCCAGTTTTCCCAGCACCATTTTTGAGAGACTATCTTTACTCCATTGTATGTTCTTGCCTCATTTGTCAAATTGAATGTAATGCTATGGGTCAGTTTCTGCAGTCTCTGTTCTGATCCTTTGTTCTATATGCCTGTTATTGTGCCAGTAGCAGGCTGTTTTGGTTATAATGACTTTGTAGTAAAGTTTGACATCCAGTATTGTGATCCCTCCTACTTTGTTCTTCTTTCTCAAGATTGCTGCAGCTATTTTGGGTCTTTTATGGTTCCATATAAATTTTTGGAGTATTTGTTCTAATTCTGTGAAGTATGCCATTGATATTTTACTAGAGATTGCATTGAATTTTTAGGTTGCTTTGAGTAGTATAGACATTTTAATGGTGTTAATTCTTCCAAATCATAAACATGGTATATGCTTCCATTTCTTTGTATCTTCCTCTATTTCTTTTTTCAATGTCTTATAGTTTTCCAGGTAAAGGTCTTTTACCTCCTTGGTTAAGTTCATACCTGGTATCTTATCTTTGTTGTTGCAATGGCAAATGGGATTGCTTTTTTAGTTTCTCTTTCTGAGAGTTCATGGTATAAAAATGCCATTGATTCGTGGATGTTGATTTTGTATCCTGCGACCTTGCTGAATTCATTTATTAAGTCAAGTAGTTTCCTGGTGGAGTCATTAGGGTTTTCTATCTACAATATCATGTCATCTGTGAATAATGAGAGTTTTACTTCCTCCTTTCCATCTGAACTCTATGGCTAGCACTTCCAGTACTCTGTTGAGTAAGAGTGGTGAAAGCAGATATCGTTGTCTCTTTCCTGTTCTTAAAGGAAACATTTTACTGTTTGCTCATTGAGTTTTATGTTGGCTGTAGGTTTGTTGTATGTGGCCTTTATTCTGTTGAGGTATGGTCCCTCTATTCCCACTTTACTGAGAGATTTATCAAAAAAGGGGGCTGTATTTTGTCCAATGCTTTTTCTGCATCTACTGATATGATCTTGTGGTTTTTATCTTTCAATTTGTTTATGTGATGTATTACATTTGTTGATTTGTGAATATTGTATCTACCTTGCATCTGTGGGATAAATCCCACTTGATCATGATGTATGATATTTTTAATATATTGTTGGATCCAATTTGCTAATATTTTGTTGAGGATTTTAGCATTTATATTCATCAGGGATGTTGGCCTGTAATTCTCTTTCTTTGCAGTATCTTTATCTGGTTTTGGAATTAGGATAATGCTGGCTTTTTAAAAAGAGCTTGGAAGTGTTCCTTTCTCTTGAATTTTTTGGAATAGTTTTCAGAGTATAGGTGTTAGTTTTTCTTTGAATGTTTGGTAAAATTCACCTGTAAATCCATCCAGTCCAAGATTTTTGTTTGCTGAAAGTTTCTTTGTTGTTTTTTTGTATGTGTTTTCTCTTGCTGGAAATTTTTAAGTTACTGCTTCAATTTCATCAGTTGTTATTGGCTTCTTCCTGATTGAGTTTTGGAAGGTTGAATGTTTCTAGGAATTTGTTCATTTCACCCAGCTTGTCATTATTGGCATATAGTTATTCATAGTATTTGCTTACAATCCTTTGCATTTTTGTGGTACCCATTGTTATATCCCCTCTTCATCTCTGGTTTTATTTATTTGGGTCCTCTCTCTTTGTTTTTTGATGAGTCTGGCAAGGGACTCATGAACATTGTTTATCTTTTCAAAGAAACTGTTCTTGAATTGTTTGATCTTTTGTACTGTTTCTTTAGTCTTTCTGTCAATTATTTCCAGTCTGATCATTATTATTTACTTCCTCTGTGCTTTTCTTGCTGTTCTCTTTCTAATTCATTTGGTTTTAGGGTTGGATAGTTTATTAGTCCTTTTTCTTGTTTCTTGAGGTAGGGCTGTAGTGCTATGAACTTTCCTCTCAGGACTATGTTCACCGTGTCCCATAAATCTGGGGTGGTTTTGTGTTCATTTTAATTTATTTCCAGGATGTTTTTAATTTCTTGCTTTAACCCATTCATTGCTTACTCACATGCTATTTAGCCTCCATGTATTTGAGTGCTTTTGAGGTTTTATTTTGTTGTTGTTTTTTTGTAATTGATTTCTAACTTCATGGCATTGTAATCTGAGAAGATGCTTGGTATTATAGCAATCTTCTTAAATTTGTATAGAATTGTTTTTGTCCCTAACATGCCATCTATCTTTGAGAATGTTCCTTGTGCACTTGAGAAGAATATATAATCTGTTGCTTTGGAGTGAAATCTTCTGTAAATAGCAGTTAGATCCATCTGATCTAGTGTGTCATTAAAGACCTCTGTTTCCTTGTTAATTTTTGTCTGGAAGATCTAACCAGTGATGCCAGTGGGGTGTTAAAGTCCCCCTCCTCACCCCTTCTATAACTGTATTGCCAATCTCTCCCTTAAAGTCCATCAAGAGATTTTTAATATACTTGGGTGCTCCTCTATTGGGTGTGTATCTAATCTAATAAAAGTAATGTGCAGCCCTAACCGGTTTGGCTCAGTGGATAGAGTATCGGCTTGCGGACTGAAAGGTCCCAGGTTCGATTCTGGTCAAGGGCATGTACCGTGGTTGTGGGCACATCCCCACAGTGTGCAGGGGGGTGTGCAGGAGGCAGCTGATCAATGTTTCTCTCTCATCGATGTTTCTAACTCTCTATCCCTCTCCCTTCCTCTCTATAAAAAATCAATAAATTAAAAAAAAAAGTAATGTGCAAATTAACTGTCTCTCCGGGATTCCTAAGCCACGCCCACCAGCCAAGCCAACACCCACCAGCCAGTCAGAGTGGCTGTATGCAAATTAACCTAGCCAAGATGGAGGCCGGCAGCCACGGAGCTAGAGCAAACAGGAGGCTTCTGTTGCAACTGCCTGCCTAGGCTGACTGGGCCTCTGCTCACAGCAACAATGTTTCAATTATAGAAGCCATGGAGCTGAAGCAAACAGGAGGCTTTGTTACCTGCCTAGGCCTCTGCTCAAGGTAACAAAGTTTCAATTATCCTATCTAATAAAAGAGTAATATGAAAATTGACCATCACAAGATGGTTGCCCTCATGTGGTCAAAGATGTCTTCCTCCATGTGATCAAAGATGGCTGCCACAAGATGGCCAGCAAGGGAGGGCAGTTGGGAGAGACCCAGGCCTGCAGGGGAGGACAGTTGGGAGGACCAGACTGGCAGAGGAGGGCAGTTGTGGGGGACTCAGGCCTGGAGGGGAGGACAGTTGAAGGGGACCAGGTTGGCAGAGGAGGGCAGTTGGGGGGGGACCCATGCCTGCAGGGGAGGACAGTTGGGGAAGATCCAGGCCTGCAGAGGAGTACAGTTGGGGGAGACCAAGCTGACAGAGGAGGGCAGTTGGGGGGGAACCAAGCTGGTAGGGGAGGGCAGTTGGGGGGGACCCAGGCCTGCAGGGGAGGACAGTTGGGAGGGACCCAGGCCTACAAGGGAGGGCAGTTGTGGGGGACCCAGGCCTGTAGGGGAGGACAGTTAGGGAGGACCATCCTGGAAGAGGGAGGGCAGTAAGGGGCAATGAGGCCAGCACAGAAGCAGTTAGGCCTTCATCAGGCTGACAGGGGAGTGGTTAGGGGCAATCAGCAGGCAAGAGGTCGGAAGTCAGCAGTCCTGGATTGTGAAAGGGATATCTGACTGCCCGTGTAGGCCTGATCCCACGGGCAGTAGGACATTCCTCAAGGGGTCCCAGATTGGAAAAAGTGCAGGTTGGTCTGAGGAACACCACCACCACCCTCCACCCTGACTCCATACACAAATTTCGTTCACCGGGCCCCTAGTTATATTTTCTTGTTGAATCACTCCCCTTAGTATTATAAAGTGGCCTTCTTTGTCTCTTGTTATGGCCTTTGTTTTGAAGACTATTTTTGTCTGATATGAGTATTGCTACTCTAGCTCTATTTTTCCTTTCCATTTGCATGGAATATATTTTTCCATCTCTTCACTCTCAGTCTGTGTGTACTTGTTGTTCTGAGGTGGGTCTCTTGTAGACAGCATATATATGGGTCTTGTTTTCTTATCCATGCAGTCACCCTATATCTTTTGACTAGAGCATTTAGTCCATTTATATTTAAGGTTATTGTTGATAGGTATTTACTTATTTTCATTTTTATTTTCTTTATGCTCATTATCCTCTCTCTCTCATTTTCTTTTTTCTTAAAGCAGTTCCTTTAACATTTCTTGCATTGCTGGTTTAGTGATAATGTGCTCCTTTAAGCTCTTTTTGTCTGGAAAGCTTTTTATTTCACTGTCAGTTTTAAATGAAGGCTCACTGGATATAGTAGTCTTGGATTTAGGCCCTTGCTTTTCATTACTTCAAGTACTCCATGCCTCTCCCTTCTGACATCAAGTGTTTCTCTTGAGAAGTCAGTTGATATTCTAATGGGAACTTATTTGTAGACAATTTTCTCTGTCTCTCTTGCTGCCTTTAAGAATCTTCCTTTGTCTTTAACATTTGCCATTTTAATTATGATGTATCTAGTTGTGGATCTCTTTGGGTTCATCTTCACTAGGACTCTCTGTGCCTCCTGAACTTGTGTGGTGTTTTCCTTCACCAGGTTCAGAAAGTTTTTTGTCATTATTTCTTTAAACAGGTTCTCTGCTCCTTGCTCTTCCCCTGCCCCTTCTGGTATTCCTGTATGTGGTTGTTGTTACATTTTATGTTGTCCATATCTTAAGGGAAGCTATCTCCCTTAAGCTATCTTCCTGCTTTTTAATGGTTTTTTCTATTTGCTGCTCTGATTGGGTATTTATTTCTATCTTGTCTTCCAAGTTGCTGATTCGGTCCTCTGCTTAATCCAATCTACTTTTAATCCTTTCCAGTGTGTTCAACATGTCAGATATATCATTCTTCATTTCTGTCTTGCTCTTGTTTATGGCTTGTATTTCCCTTCTCATGCTGTTGTAATTTGCACTAAGTTCCTTAAGCACCTTTATGACCATTGCTTTGTACTCTATTTCTGGTAGGTTCCTTGCCTCCATCTCCTTCAGTTCTTTTTCTGGAGATTCCTTTTTTTCTCTCTTTGGGGGTTGCTTCTTTGTCTCTCCATTTTAGCTGTCTCTTTGTATTTGCTTCTATGTATTAGGTAGAACCTCTATGCATCCCAGTCTTTATGGGATGGCCTTATGTAAAAGGTGTCTTGAGGGATCCAGTGATATAGTCTTTTTGTTTACCTGAGCTGGATGCTCTTGGAGTGATCCTTATGTGCATTGTTTGGATTCTACTGTTGTAATTGAGACTTGATTACTGATGTCCCATTTATGGGAGGCATCTCCCCTTTGACTTGCTGCCAGTGAAGTTCAACCCCAATGTCACTGTGGCAGCTGTCTAGTTGTCAGAGATTCTTTAGCCCAGAGGCTGGGTCTGCCTTGAGTCTCACACCTTGTTTGACCCTGTTCTGGGCTGTACTTCCTTCCTCCATGGATCTCTTCCTGCAGGTGTCAGCTGCAGGTGCTTGAGGTCCTGCTGGCTTTTGTTTCACTGAGCAATCTGGGATGGTGTCTATGGCAGGGACCCAAACTGCTGTTTCTGACTAATTAGATCAGGAAAAGAAAAAAGCCTCCAGATAACCACCTCTGCCTGCAGACTGATTGGATTCAATCTGGAGTGTTCTCAAGCAACCATCTACAGGTGGGGTGAGAGGTTTTACAACTGAGTGGGAAAATTGCTTCTGTCTGGAAGCTAATTGTTATTCTCAGTCTCTTAATGGGCCACAAAAACTTCACAGGGTGGGCAGGGGATTTTCCAAGCTGCGAAACTATCTTCCCCCCAGGCAAAAGCATCAGGATAGCACAGGTTTGCCAGAGAAAGATGACCTCCTCAGCTTGAGGGAATGATTCAGCAGAGGAAAACGGGGTGTTTGCCTTCTGAGCTCTATCCTTGGATCCCCCATCTCTTGCTTAGGTTTATACAGCTCCAGTCCACTTTTCCCTCCCTCTGCCAGAATACAAAGTGAATGGCTGCACAAGGAATTTTGTGCATTGATCCTTTAAGAGAGTGCCTGCGTTTCCAGCCATCTCTCCCTGGCAGACAGCAACCCTTCTGTTTTTCACAGCCAGCTGTTATGTGGGCACCATTTTCAGTTCTGGTGCTTTCTGCTGGGGGGCTCAGCTTGGGGATTAGACCCCAGAGTTCTCAGTAGCAACCCCCCACAACAGAGCTCTCCGGTACTTCAGCTGCTGTCTATAGGAGCCTGGCCAGCCCTTTCACACCTCTGCCCTTCCTACTACTCTCTATGTGGTCTCTGCTTTTTGTCCTTGGTTATCAGGGTTCTTTCCAGCTAGTCCTTAGTTCATTTTTCAGGGTGGTTCTTCTATATTTTAGATGTAATTCCAGTTTGGTCCTGGGAGCATGTGTGTGAGCTTCCACTTTGTCCACTGCCAGTTTTAATCCCCTCTGCACAAATGTCTTTGAAACCATTAAATTGTGGTCACCCCAAAGTAACCTGTTTAAGCAACATTTGAATCTATAATACCCAATATTAGAAGTCAGGAATCTTCATACACTGAATGGCCAGATTATTATGACCACCTGATATTTATAGGCAAATTAGCTATAATTTCACTCTAAAGTTGCTAAAGGGCCAGACCATTATAAATAGGTAAGCAGGTTGTTTACCACAACAGTAGAAGTGATTTTTTTCTGAAGATATGGCTAAACAATGCAATTTAACAGTCTTTGAATGTGGGATATATTTGAATGTGAGTGGCCAGATTATTATGATCACCTGACTTTTGTAGGTAAATTAGCCATACACTGCATTGTATGGGATATGGAAGTTGAAAGCCTGTTTGAACACCTTTGCTTCTGCAGTTACCAAGATAAAACATCTCCAATTTGCACAGGAACACAAGGATTGGACAGTCAAGCATTGGAAAAAAGTCATGTGGTCTGATAAATCACATTTCCAGTTACATCATGCAGATGGCAGAGTGAGAATTTGGCAGAAACAGCATGAAATCATGCACCTCACATGCATGAGTACAATCCTTCAAGCTGGTGGGGGCAGTGTTATGGTTTGGGGCATGTTTCTTGGCATGATTTGGGCCCTTTAATTTGTGTGGAACAACATTTGAATAGCACAACATACTTACGTATTGTTGCTGATCAAATTCATCCTATCATGTTGATGGCGTATCCCAGTGGAGATGGCTTCTTCCAACAAGACAATGCACCATGCAACAGTGCTCTTATTGTGCAGGAGTGGTTTCAAGAATGAGGGAGACTTTACCTTGCTTAGGTGGCCTCCATAATCACCAGATCTCAACCCAATTGAGCATTTGTGGGATGAAGTTAAAAGAGCCATCAGGCAGCTGGTTCCATAATCATCAAATCTTACAGAACTAGACAGTGCTATTCCTCAGGCATGGTGTCAGATTCCTCACATCACCTTTCAACATCTTGTGGAGTCAATGCCAAGAAGAATCGCCGCAGTATTGAAGGCAAAAGGTGGCTCAGCGAAGTCATAATAATCTGGCCACTCAGTGTATGTGTAAAATGGGGGATAATAATGTATTTCAAGGATGAAATGGAATAACAATGCCTAGCACATAATAAGCGCTCAATAAATGTTTGGTATTCTTTATTGTAATAATTATTGTTCATATTATAATTACTTCCTGAATTAGGGAAATGACTCACTGAAAATACTTACTACATTAAGTATATTTTAAGAAATCAATGAATTAAGAATTAAATCATGCTACATGTTAGTTTCCATTTTCATATTAAGTTAAAAATATTAAACATAAGTCTTAATTTTTGATAAATGTAGACAAATTTTTTCTTTTCTAATGTTCTAGTACATGTAGTTACCATTCTTATATATCTTTTGACACCGGTTCTCTTTGAAATGTAAGTTTAGAAATATTTAGAGTTCTTAAGTAGGGCTATTTTATTCCATTTTAGCTTTTTAAAATATTTTTATTATTTAAAGTATTGCATATATCTCCTTTATCCCCCAATGACCTTTCCAACCACAACCCCACACACTACCTAGGGCCTTCACCATTCTATTGTCTGTGTCCATGGATTATGCATATACACATATGATTTTATTAGTTGATCTCTTCCCTCATCCCACCCTCTAGTCTTTGATAATAGTCTCAACTGAATTTCTTATGGAAATATGCACAAGTTAGTGTGTTCAATATAATTTACTTTATATTGAACACACTAACTTGTGCATATAAAAGTAAACTTTGTTTTTCCTCTGCAAATTCAAATCACTTTCACGTATTGTGTGTGTGTGAGTGACCCCACTCAACAGTAGTTTCATATGCCATCAAACTCATCTCTTCATATCCTTATGACACTTGCCTTATTTTTAATTTGTAGAGGTAATATTATCTAGACCATAGGAGGAAGAAAAATTGCTATAGCTAATTCTCTGATTGAAAACCATGTGCATACAAATAATTCTATTGGCATTTCCAGGATACTGAATAATAGGACACTATATTTTATAGTTAATTTTGGAGATGAATGTACCTGCATTATAGAAGAATTGTTAATTTTAAAGCTTTATCAATTTTATTACTGATGTGTTACCCTTGGACATTGTACAGCCATCTTTGGTCCTATAAATGATAGCTGTAACAAGGGCTGAATCTATGGCATAACCCAGAATGAACTCCCAGAGATGTGTCTCCCTTCCTGAAGCTTTGCCCAGCATTGTGATATACATGGTTGACTGCAAACATTCTCTCTAGAAACTTCAATGACTTGGCAATATGTCTTTGCCGCAGAAATGCCCTTTGTGTTTAAAAAATTAACTGAGTTTAGCGTGGGCATAGAAAACCATCTGAAGGAATACAGAAAAATATTAACAGTGTACCTTGGAGAGTGGCACTGGGGGTGAAGGGGACCTTCACATGTTGCTTCTTCCAGCTCTGCATTAGTGTACTGTTTACAACCTGCATGAATTGTGGAAAAGAAGTGGCAAGCTTTATCGTCCACTCGGTCTCCCAGCTCAGAACCAGAGAGGCAGACTTGCCTTTTCTTTCTCTTTCACTCTTCATCTGTGACCAAGCCTTGATGCATTTACTTCTTAATGCATGCTGCCTTTCCCCCATCTCTGTAGTCCTGCCTAAGATGAAGGCTCATGAGCTCTCATCTGACTAATGCAATAGCCTCTGAACCCAACTCCCTGCAACCTCTTTCATGTTCCTTTCAGCTCCTTAGAGGCACCCCCCACTTTGCCCCTACAGCAAATCTGATCAGATTATTTCGATGCTTAAAATCCCCTACATAGCACACCTACCAGGTTCTAAACCCTTCTAAAAAGACTTTAAAATTTTTTATTAGTTTCCAATTGAAAACCTGACCAACAATACCCATGACCCCCCAAAAGAATTATTCCTTAGCCTGGCATAAGTAATCCTCACCTCCCTATCTGCCCATCTTCCTGGCCTGACCCCAGCAACCAGACCCCTGCTGTTCCCAGATGCTCCACCTGCTGCCTTGTAATTAGTCTCACCTTCTCTCCTGGATTGTTCTTCCCTGCTTTGACTTCCTTTGAAAGTTCCTACTCTTTCTCCCCTGTGAAGCCTTCTTGGTACCCCCAAGTGGATTTGGCTCCTCCTTCTAAATGACTGATTAGTGCACTGTCTTACTTTTCCCAATACTACTGTTTCTTTGAGAGCAAAGAACATATTTATTTATTTAACTTATATGTTTATATTTTTAATTTTGGCATTACCAACATTTTCCATGTACAGTAAATAAATATTTTCTATGGAATATTTATGCTGAATAAATAATTGAGTGAATGAATGAATGAATGTAGAGAGCACAGACTGGGAATTATTAGATGTGTAGTCTAGTTTTATTTCTGATATTCTGGCTGGATCTCATTTTTATGGCACATTGAACACTCCTCACTTTTGTGATTCTAAAATAATAATTTTGCCCTAACTGGTTTGGCTCAGTGGATAGAGTGTCAGCCTGCGGACTGAAAGGTCCCAGGTTTGATTCCAGTCAACAGCATGTACCTTGATTGCGGTCACATCCCCAGTAGGTGGTGTGCAAGAGGCAGCTGATTGATGTTTCTCTCTTATCAATGTTTCTAACTCTTTACTCCTCTCCCTTCCTTTCTGTGAAAAATCAATAAAAAAAATTTTTTTAAAGAAATCATTTATTAAAAAAAAAATAAAAATAATAAAATAATAATTTCTCAGTTCCTGATTTCATTAGATACCAAGTTGTGATGCCTAGGGGTCTAGGAGGAGCCCTGGAGTCCAGTTTCACCCTGGTACCTCTTACAGGTTTTTTCTTGTTCCATAGTTTTCTTCAGCTTAATAACAGTGCCACTTGCAATTTCTTCATTTCTCTGCACCTTCATTTCTCACCCATCCCTCCTCTAGCTTGCTCTGTGCCCCAGGAAGCTGACCTTTATGTTCTGTCTTACACATACTTTCCTGCCTCTGGCTTCCTGTTGCCTTGAGCCCAAGAAGGTACCAGCAGGAGACTGGTGAGTAAGAGGAAAGAGAGGGTGAGATACTTATCTCCCCATAGTTTGCTGATGGTTGTGACCCATACTGCAAACAGCTCCAGCTCCTGATGAGTAGCTCCTCTTCCAGGACTACAGAGCTTGCTGTTTCAACAGCACCACTTCTACCCTCTGTTCTCATTAGGCCTAAAGTAGTATAAGCCTCCTGCTATTATTAGTCTCTGGGTGCCCACTATCCCTTGTTAGTTCTTTCACTCAATCATTTTGAATGGGCTATTTCCTGCTAGAACCACAACTGATATGTTCTGACCCCAAATACTCTGCCCTGTCATTTATGGCTGTATTACCTTTTCTGCTGGAAGCCAGTTCCAGTATGTCATAATTGCAAGAGTTTCATCAAAAGTTTGATGGAACTTGAGGACTCAACAATATGTTGTCACCTGTTGGGAATGGCTGAAGGCATTTCCCCAAACCTGAAAATGGATGATTGTTTGCTGCTAGACAGCTCAGGGCATCTTAATCTACTACATGTTATTGCCTCCTATTGGCCAAACACCTGAACAACCATAGGCTAATTCTCCCAATCTGACAATGGAACCCTGGCACTTTTCTTTCTTTTGGTATGCTGAGATAAAAGTTGTTGCTTATTTTCTTCTTCACAGAGTGAGTCATGGAAAATATGTAGCTAATTTCCTCCTCCCATAGTGCAGCCATAAAACTGTGCAAGGTTCTTGTGGAACTTGGAGGACAGGTCTGCTTGTTGACGCAGCTAATTTTCCCTGGGCATGACATGTTCCTCAGCATATTTAGCCTCTCTTGAAGTCTCCAAGTCTCCATATGTGTTTATGTAACCACTTAGCTCTGTCCTATGTAGCTCTAGGGAAATTTGCTACACTCATCACAAGCTGAATGTCCCATTCTATTGCATAAGAGGAAAGCCTGACCTCATTCAGCTGCCAGGGCAATAACTGGAGAAGACATTAAGTGCAGACTGATTCTCAGTCCCAAGATCCCTTCCCTCCATGAGTCCTTTAGGGTTTCTCAAAAGGAATATCCTTTTCTTCTGCCCTCAGAAAATTCTTAATCTGGACATTAGAAATGCTTCTGAGAGTTGGAAGGAACACAGTAAAAACTCACTAGCACCATATTTATCTGTAGTCAGAGAAGGGGAAAGGAATGAGAAGATACAGAGCATTGAATGTTTTCTTCTTCAGATAGCTGCAGACAAGGGTTCCAGAGACTCTGACTTAGACTCTTAGTCCAACCTAGAGTCTCTGTGACAACTCTGCCTTTGAAAAGTGCTCCTCAGGTTTCTGTCCCATCTGATAGTCATAACCACCAACGAAGGTTGTATTTCTTGAATATCCAAGAAAGCTCACACCTGATTCTGTCCTAGGCTGCACTACTGAACTCTTTACTTCCTTTAGCCAGTATTCATTGAGAGCCTATTATGAGGGAGGCCCTGTTCAAGGTACTGAAGATATTGCAGTGAATGTGACAAAGTCCTTACCCTCAGGAGCTTACATTCTAGTAGCAGAGGCAGAAAATAAACAAGTAGGTAACTAAATATATGCAGACATCTATAATATATAATAATGTTAGTTTTAAGTGCTCCATGGCAGTATTACAAAGTCAATTTATTATCTACTCTAATAAAAGAGTAATATGGAAATTAACCATCTCTCTGAGATGCCTAAGCCATGCCCACCAGCCAATCCACACCCACCAGCCAATCAGAGCGCCTGTATGCAAATTAACCCAGCCAAGATGGAGGCTGGCAGCCATGGAGCAAGCATTGGTGGGTGCGGCCTGGCGGCAGCGGGGGCAGGGCAGCAGTGGGAGTGGGGCAGGGCAGGCGGCTGAGGATAGTGAGACAGTGGCGCCTCCTACCAGGACAGCTCTCCCCCGACCTGGAATCTTCCAGCGCTGAGATCCTGGGCTCCCAGGCCCCTGGCCTGTGAGGGATTAACTTCTCTCTTGAGGGGAGCAGCCATCTGTGGCGCAGTTGGTGCAGCAGCTGAGACGGACAGAGACAGACATTTGCTTGCAGGGGAGCAAGTATTTCCTCTGCAGGGGAGGGTTGAACACCGACTCCTTGGATGGTCAGGGTCGGGAGTGGCTTGGTGGCGGGGGCGGGGCAGGTGGCAGGGCGGGCTGGCCAACCTGCAAACTGCCATCAGCCCCTCACCCAGCCTGGCCAAGCAGGCCAGCAGGTGGACATTCCCCAAGAGGTCCCAGACTGCGAGAGGGTACAGGCCGGGCTGAGGGACACCGCCACTCCCTGAGTGCACAAAGTTTTGTGCACTGGGCCTCTAGTAACTAATATCTTAAATGATGTTAGTATGCAGACAATAATTAACATAGCAGGCTTGAGGCTGCTGTGCTTAGAAAATCTGTTTGCAATGCTAGCCCTTGGCTGGCATCTGGGAACTTGAAGGGTAAACAGAGAAGGAAGTGATAAGAGTGGCACACTGTGCCCAAGCTGTCTGAACACCTGCTTTCCCTTTGGGAGTCTGGAATTTTGTTATGTGTTAGCCAGAGAGGGCCTATGTGACCAGCCCCCATTGGGCACCAAATCTCAAATGAACTTTCCTAGTAGATTAACTTTCACACATGATGTCAGATTTTATTAAGGGAAGAGTTAAGTCGGTTCTATTTGACTCCATTAAGACTCTTAGAAGCCTATGTCTGGCTTCCTCCAGACATCACCCATGTGACTTTTTCCTTTGCTGAATTTGCTTTGCATCCTTCCATGGTAATGAATCCTGACCATGAGTTTGATTATTTGCTAAGTCCCCAGAAGTGAGGCTAGCCTTTCGACACACTTGGGAACTCCAGAATTTCTAGAAACATGATGATTAAGGGGGCAATCCAATTGAAAGATGCTGGTGGGATAGCTTAGAGTGCCACATAAAAAACTGGGATGGATATCTAAAAAGCTATTATTTAAAACAAATACAGAATAACAACAAAAAACTTGGATAACACCTAAAGGATATTTAGGGGAAGCTAACAGCTTCTCAGCTAAGACATCCTGGTATTGGCATAACCTAAAACATTATGGCCACACTGTATTCTTCCTCTGTGAGTCAGTAAGCTCATTGAGTAAAAGGTGTTGCAAGATCTTTGTACGTTCCTACTCAGAGAAGGTCATTTAGTAGAATGATGAAATGAATAAAATCTTATTTTGAAAAGTTTTAAAATTTACAGGAGCTCATAAACCTTAAGCAGAGGACCCATGATCACATAACCAGCCAATAGTTGAAGGACGTTTTAAACCTTTCAATTTGTTTTAAGTTTTGTTCTGTCAGCAAAATAGACCTAGATTTGAGGCTTCATGGTGCCCTATTATGTTTACATGGAGTTCAACAATTAAAAAAAAGCATGAACTTCTGCAGTTATATTCTTTTAGTTTCTCTTGGAAACCACTGTCCATTTAATTGACATAGACCTTTTAAGACATAAAGGTCTGGATTTCAGCAGCAGGATGGAGGATGTGGGTGGGAATAGATGTGTGTGTCCTACCCCCTGTGTTTGTAGCACCAACATAAAGAGATTTATAGGTGGCCCAGCTCTCCAAGCAGATGCAGTGGAGGGACTGGTGCCAAGGCAGGCTTCTGGGCTGCAGAGTTGGGATTACCCTTTCCATCTTGCTGTGCTCCTCACTTTTCCTCCTTTAATGCTTCTTTTTCTGTTTCAGTACTTTCAGACTTCTCCATTCCTCTCTTCTTTCTCTTCTTAATTTCCTTCCTTTTGTCCTTTAATTCTTGCCTCTTTCTCTCTGGCTCTATCTTGATAGCATCTTCTCAATTCATGCCCTCCCCTTGGCTAGGCTCTGCACTCTTCCTCTGTCCTGTGCTATGAGCTTCCCTGATCAGGTCAGCTGAAAACTGGAAAAACCAACTATGGTAAGAGTCTTCTTGAACTCAGTATTACCCTTCTCCTGATGCTAAAACTTGGGTGTCTAAATATGATACTAAAAATTCCCTGAAGGTCTCTAGAACATTAATGCCTTAAAGATGACAGTAACACATACTTTTTCACTGGGTCTGTATTTTTAGCCACAGTATTTGCCATCCCTAAAGATAGTATTGCCATGTGTTGTAGTAAATACACTGCATAACAAAGGCTAGAAAAAAATCACTCAAACATGCACACTTGTGTCACTGAGAATTCCCAACCTGGGCCCTTGAGATCATTCAACAACCCTTGTGGTGGTCCTCAAAGAGATCCTGCTCTCTTTCTTACCCAATAACTCTAACAAACCTTTACCCAAATTCACAGTTCTCACATTTAACAGATGACCGTCTCTCTATTATGAAAGTGACTAGTGGTCCAGTGCACGAAGATTCGTGCACGGGGCATGGGGTCTCTCAGTCCAGCCTGCCCCCTCTCACAGTCCAAGACCCCTCAGTGGATCTCCTACTGATGACCACAGTCTGGCAGCACAGGCTCAGAGCAGGCACCGTGTGTGTGTGTGTCCACTGGGGGCCTGCCCCCAGTTGCATAGGAGGCTCAGGGCAGGCGCTGTGTGTGTGTGTCTGTCTGCCTGTCTGATGGGGGCCTGCCTGCTGGCAGTGCCTGTTCACGATCCGGATGGCAGCAGGAGACCAGGAGGCAGCCCTGCTGCTGGAGCCTGCCTGCTGATGGTGCCTGCTCTTGATCCTGATGGCAGCAGGTGCTGGGGCCTTCCCATGGGTGCCTGCTCACAGTCTGGATGGTGGCAGACAACCTGGAGGTGGTTCTGCTGCTGGGGCCTGCCTGCTGGCAGTGCTTGCCTGCTGGAGGGCAGCTGCTCACATGTTGCCAAGGCAATGCCTGCTGGGCTCACATTGCCAGGGTAATGCCACCAACGTCCTGCCCCACTGTTATGGATGCTGCCATCTTTATCCCGGAGTGATGGTTAATTTGTATATTACTCTTTTATTATATAGGATTAGAGCCCAGCCAATGTGGCTTAGTGAAAGGCAACCCAGGAACCAAGTAGTCATCAGTTTGATTCCCAGTCAAAATATATGCCCGGGTTTTGGGTTCTATCGTTAGGAGACAGCTGATTGATGATATTTCTCTTTCATCAATGTTTCTATCTCTCTATCCTTCTCCCTCTCCTTCTAAAAATCAATAAAAACATATTTTTTTAAAAAGGAAAGTGATAAGAAATAGGGATTTGATTTACAAACTTAACTTTTTCCATAATTTTCTCCTCTCTACCATTCATGGGAATAAAGATTTCCTTAGTCAGGCCCTTCCCATACACTCTTGTGTATCCCTCCCATATCTTGCACCTTGTTCTATGCATTATCATCTATTTTATCCATCACCAATTTCTCTCCTTTCTATTGGCTTTTTACATACAATCCATAACTATGCTCCAAGACTTCCTTTTGTAGAGAACAAGGCCATTTTTAGCTCCCATGCCTCTAGATACTGCTCAGATTTCAGCTGCTTTTTCCATCCAAGTATGTGGAAAGAGAAAAATTAACTTGCTACTCCATTTGCTCACCTTACATTCACTCCTCTCACCCCTAAGATCTCACTTCAATTATTCATCCCTTTGTTGAAAATGATTCTGGCAAAAATCACTAATGTTCTTCATGTTGATAAACCCAATAGACACTTTCTAATCCTTATCTTATTATACCTCTCTATAGTACCTAACACCATTGAACTCATTACTGAAATTTTTTGGCAACTAGGAAATTTCTTTTCTGGTTTCTTTCCATTGAAGGAGTTGATCACCACCAAACCAGCACTACAAGAAATCTAAAGGGACTGCTGTAAGGAGGAAAAATATATGTAGAGAAAAACATAGGCATACAAAATTTAAATGGCAATAAATAAGTATCTATCTAATCTAATACAAGAGAAACATGTAAATTGACCACACCTCCACTATGCCCCAGCCATGCCCACCAGCTAATCAAAGTGACTATATGCAAATTAACCCAACCAAGATGGTAGCCAGCCATGGAGTTGGAGCAAGCAGGAGGCTTGGTTGACCCGGCAATGGAGGAAGCCAAGCTTCCCATCTGCTCTGGCTGGCTGTGGCCTCCACTCAAGGCAACAAAGTTTCAATTATAGAGCATAAATAAATCCCAGATACCTGCTTCCAGCTAGCCTCAATGGGAGCTTGAGTCGCTAGGGGTGGTGGCCAGCCTGCAAACAGCCATCAGCCCCTCACCCAGGCTGCCCAGGCACCCCAGAGGGGACCCCCACCCTGAAGGGGCTGTGGCCAACCTGCAAACAGCCATCAGCCCCCCACAAAGGCTAGCCAGACACCCCAGCGGGGACCCCCAATCTGAAGGGGCTATGGCCAGCCTTAAAATAGCCCTCAGTCCCTCACCCAGGCTGGCCAGGCACTCCAGCAAGGACCCCCAACCTGATCTGGGAAACCCTTCAGAGCAAACCAGCCAGCCCCCACCCATGCACCAAGCCTTTATCCTGTATAATAAAAGGGTAATATGCAAATTGACCCTAACAGCAGAACGACTAGGAATAACTGGTCACTCTGACACACACTGACCACCAGGGGGCAGACACTCATTGCAGGAGCTCTGCTCAGCCACAAGCCAGGCTGATGGCTACCAGTACAGCGGTGGTGGTAGGACCCTCCCCTGCCTCCTCAGTAGTGCTAAGGATGTCTGACTGCAGCTTAGGCCTGCTCCCCACTGGCAATTGGCCATCCTTCAAGGGCTTGTGGGCTGCCAGAGGGATGTCTGACTGCCAGCTTAGGCTTAATCCCCTGGGGAGCGGGGCTAAGCCAGCAGGTGGACATCCCCTGAGGGGTCCCAGATTGCAAGAGGGCACACGCTGGGCTGAGGGACACCCCTCTCAAGTGCACAAATTTTTGTGCACCAGGCCTCTAATGTATATATAAAAATTGAAGTGACTGGCCTACCAGCTGACTGGATGGTAGCTACGATGTGCACTGACCACTAGGCTGAAGATGCTCCATGCAGGAGCAAAAAACACAGGCATGGAAACACAGAACAGACTGATGAATCTCAGAAGAAAGGGGGCAGGGAGGAGAGTGGGAGGAGATTAACCAAAGATCTTATATGCATACTGGAAACCCAGTGCACAGATTTGAGCACTGGTGGGGTCCTTCAGCCTGGTCTGCAGGGATCAGGCTGAAACTGGCTCTCCAACATCCCTTGAGAGGTCTCAGATTGAGAAAGGGAACAAGCCAGTTTGAGGAACTCCACTGGTGCACGAATCCATGCACCAGGCCTCCAGTTTATCAATAATAACCTTAAATGTAAATGGATTAAATGACTCAATCAAAAGACATAGGGTACCTGAATTGGTATAAAACATGACCCAATTATATTCTGTCTACAAGATACCCACCTCAGAAGAAAAGACTCACACAGGATGAGGGTGAAACAATGGAAAACAATTTTCCATGCAAATGGAAAATTTTTTTAAAAAGCTGGGATAGCAATACACATATCTGACAAAATAGACTTCAAAAATGAAGGCCATCACAAGAGACAATAAAGGTCACTACATAATACTAAAAGGATCCATCTCTATCCAACAAGAGAATATAACCTGGAGAAACCAAGATGGTGGCATAGGTAAACACCTGAAATTGCTGCCTCACATAACCAGTTCAAAAATACAACTAAGAAACAAAATGGACAACACCCAGAACCACAGGAATGCTGGCTGAGTGGAAATTCTACAACTAGAAGTAAAGAGAAAAGCACACTGAGATTCAGAGGAGGTGCATAAGTAAAGTGCAGAGGCACAGAGGTGCACACAGAAAGGGCTGGCAACTGAGGACATGGTTGTCTTTTTCAATCGGAGTCACAAGCTCCTGACTGCTCTGAACTCCAGTACCGTGCAAGTCTCTGGGGACCCAGACTCATACAGGGAGAAACTGGACTATTTGGCATCGAGAGGAACTCTAGAGCAGCTTTCTCTCAGAGGTGCTTGCAGCAATTACCACAGGATACTGAGACTTAGGGCTTCTTAGGGCAGGCTGAGGATCAGCCATAGCTGTTTTCTCCACCCTGTTGATTCCCTGAGACCCCACCCCACCCAAGCTGTGCGCAGAGGCTTTTGCATATGAATGACCTGGCCCTTTGCCATCTACAATTACCTAAAAAACTGTAGCTGGGTCAGAGAGATCCAGAATATCCAAAGGAAGGCCCAAGGCCCCACAGCAGCTTGCATTGCTTCACAGCTGGGTCTCATCTGGGTACCTCCAAACCACAAACAGAGAAGAGGAATCTGGAGATTTCTCCATAGCTCCTGCTGGGTAGCCTTAGGCAGAGGCTAAATTGGCACCTCCTTAGAGATCCAAGAGCCAGTGTACTCAGTGGTCAGCGTGGGACCATCCAGATTACAACACCTCAGATCCATAGGGACACTATCAGGGGGCAGACTCAGTGAGTACCAAAGCCCCACTGAAGCAAGTCTCACCTCATAAGGGTGTCTCTAACACAGAAGTTCTCCCACCATAGACACAGCTGATTCACACAGCCAGTTGGCCTGGAGGCCAATTCTTCCCAGTGATAGTAACAACAATCAAGGCTTAACTACAACAAGACTGTGTACAGAGCCCCCAAAGGGGTGCACCAAGAGTGTCCACCTCAAGTAATTGGGGAGACTGAGCCACTGGGCCCTATAGGACACCTTACCCAGAAAGCCACCCTATCAATGCAGAAAAGCAGCCAAAATGTGAAGACAAAGAGACAGGTCACAAATGACAGAAATGGAGGAAAGAAAACTACTGGATATAGAATTCAAAACCACGGTTATAAGGTTTTTCAAGAATTTTCTAGAAACTGCTGATGAACTTAGTGAGACCCTCAATAAATATAGTGAGAACCTGGAGGATATGAAAAAGGACCAGCTAGAAATTAAGCATATACTAACTGAAATAAAGAATATTATACAGAAATCCAAAAGCAGACTAGAGAATGGCAAGAATCAAGTCAAAGATTTGAAATATGAAGAAGCAAAAAACACCTAACCAAAAAAGCAAAAAGAAAAAATAATCCAAAAATATGAAGATAGTATAAGGAGCATCTGGGACAACTTTAAGCATACCAACATCAGAATTATAGGGGTTCCAGAAGAAGAGAGAGAGCAAGATATTGAAAACCTCTTTGAAGAAATAATGACAGAAAACTCCCCCTACCTGGTGAAAGAAATAGACTTACAAGTCCAGGAAGCACAGAGAACTCCAAACAAAAGGAATCCAAGGAGGACCATACCAAGACACATCATAATTAAAATACCAAGAGCAAAAGACAAAGAGAGAATCTTAAAAGCAGCAAGAGAAAAGCAGTTAGTTACCTACAAGGGAGTACCCATGCGACTGTCAGCTGATTTCTCAACAGAAACTATGCAGGCCAGAAGGGAGTGGCAAAAAATATTCAAAGTGATGAATAGTAAGAACCTACAACCAAGATTACTTTACCCAGCAAAGTTATCATTCAGAATTGAAGATCAGATATAAAGAACTTTACAGATAAGAAAAAGCTAAAGGAGTTCATCACCATCAAACCAGTATTATATGAAATGCTGAAAGGTATCCTTTAAGAAGAGGAAGAAGAAGAAAAAGGTAAAGATAAAAATTATGAAGAAAGTGACAACAAATACATATCTATCAACAAGTGAATCTAAAAATCAAGTGAATAAATAATCTGATGAATAGAATAAGCTGGTGAATATAATAGAATCATGGCATAGAAAGGGAGTGGACTGACAATTCTCAGAGGAGAAGGGTTGAAGGGGGTGCAGGAAGAGACGGGACAAAAATCATACACCTATGGATGAGGACAGTGGCAGTGGGTGTTGTGTAAGGGAAGAGGGTGGGGTGGGAACTGGGTGGAGGGGAGCTATGCGGGGGGGGGGGGGGGGGAGGAACCACTGTAATAATCTGAACAACAAAGATTTAATTTAAAAAGAAAGAGAATATAACCCTGGTAAACATATATGCAATCAACATAGAACACTTAAATATATTTTTAAAAGTTCTAGATGATGTTAAGGAAGAGATTGACAAAATACAGTCACAATAGGGGACTTTAACACTCTGTTGACTTCACTTAATATATCTTCCAAATAAGAAATTAATAAGTAAACAGCGACTCTAAAGGACACACTGGATCAGATGGATTTAATTGACATTTATATAACATTTCACCTCAAAGCTGTAAAGAATATACATTCATCTCAAGTGCACATGGGTCATTCACAAAGATAGACCATATGCTAAGACACAAAATAAGTCTCTACACATTCAAGAAGATTAAAATCATATCAAGCATCTTCTCAGATCACAATGGAATGAAATTAGAAATAAACTGCAGTAAAAACACTCAAAAACATTCAAACACATGGAGGCTAAGTAACATGTTATTAAATAATGAATGGGGAAAGAAAATGATGGCCAAATAGGTAGATGTGTCATGCACCTCCTCCTGGGGCCAGACTGGAAAAGCAACTAAATTAGAGAATATCCACCAAGAATTAACAAATTAGACACAGCTGAGGAGACAATTTTTAATAAGGAAGGGTAGAGGATGACTGGAGAACAGTAGGAGTGGGGATCTAGGCTGGAGACGGATGCCAAGAGTTTGAGGTGGAGGCTGCATTGCGCCAAACTTGGGTGCTTTGGTGACAGTTGGAATAAACAATTGTGAAAAGGAAAAAAAAGAGGCCTGCTGGCAGCCAAAAAATCTACACCTGAGACCACAGCCTCAGAGGTCTGCGCCCTGAAAGATGACCTGAAAAACAGCACGAGTGACATGATGCTGCAGGAGAGAAACCTAAAGTTTTGTGATTGTTTTGCTTTTGTCTTATCTTTGATTTTACTGGCTAAACCCAGAATATAGGACTTTTCAGTTGCAAAAACTCTCCTAAGCCTCTGGTTGCAGAGAGAGGCACGGATTTCTAGAGCCTTAGTAGAGGCTGGGCAGGAAGGCAGGGCAGCTAGACATGGCCAATACTCTTTGTAACTCTCCAAACCCAAGTGGCTATTTCTCCCAAAAAAGCTATCCCCTCCCAGTGGCCTCAAGGCAGGGAATACAGCCTGCAACACACTGCCTGCATTTAAAACTATACAAAGGAAACAAAGGTTTTGGAGAGCTCCAGAGAGCCCTCAGTGTCTGGATGGGAAGAGGGGCTGGTCCATCACATTATCCTGGGAATAAGACTGACAAAAGCTTCCAGTAAACAAAAGCCCTGGTCTGGAAGACTTCACAGGGAGATTTACCAAACATTCAAAAAAGAACTAACACAAATCCTCCTCAGACGATTCTAAAAAATCCAAAAGGAAGGAACACTTCTAAGCTCTTTCTATGAAGCCAGCATTGCTCTAATTCTAAAACTAGAGAGAGAACTACAAAGAAAGAGAATTACAGGCCAATAGTCCTGATAAACATAGATGCTAAAATCCACAACAAAGTATTAGTGAATTGCATTCAGCGTTACATTAGAAAGCTCATACACCATGGCCAAGTGGGATTTATTCCAGGGATGCAAGGTTGGTACAATACCCACAAATCAATAAATGTGATACATCACATAAGCAAATTGAAAGACAAAAACCACATTGTCATATCAATTGATGCAGAAAAAGCATTTGACAAAATCACCCTTTTTTGATAAAACCCTCAGCAAAGTGTAAATAAGATCATATGTTAACATAATAAAAGCCTTATATGACAAACCTAAGCCAACAGCCAAGAGCATACTCAATGGGCAAAAACTTAACCCATTACCCTTAAGAAAAGGAACAAGGATGCCCCATTTCACTACTCCTGTTCAGCATAGTATTAGAAGTGCTAGCCATAGAAATCAGACAAGAAGAAGAAATAAAAGGAATCCAAATTGGAAAAGAAGAAGTATAACTGTCATTATTTGCATATGACATGATATTGTACATAGAAAACACTAAAGACTCCATAAAAATGTTAGATTTAATAAAATTTTGGCAATGTAGCAGGATACAAAATTAACACCCAGAAACCTATGGCATTTTTATACACCAACCAGAGGCCTGGTGTATGGATTCATGCATGGGTGGGGTCTGACCGACTTGCCCCTGATGGGGGTTGAGGGGGATGGTCAGGGGTAGGGATGGATAGGGGTGGGGCTGTGGGCAGTTGGTGGGCCAGCCCCACCCCTGATCAGAGTGGGGGCTGATTGAGGTAGGGGCCAGCCGGGTGAGGGGCTGCAGGCAGTTGATGGGCCAGCTCTGCCCCCTGGTTGAACTCCTGGTTGAACTCCCGGTTGAGGAAACAATTTGCATATTAGCCTTTTATTTTATAGGACTAGCGGCCTGGTGCACAAAATCATGCACATTGAAAGGGAATTAATTAGAATAAATATTTTAATATTGCTATTTGCCCTTTCTCTATAATAGAAGTGTCAGAGATGATTAGTAAAATGTATATGAATATAATATACTAGGGGCCCGGTGCACAAAAATTTGTGCACTGGGGGGGGGGGGGGCGGGGGTCCCTCAGCCCCGCCTGTGCCCTCTCCCAGTCTGGGACCCCTCTGGGGATGTCCACTTGCTGGTGTGCCTGGCCAGCCTGGGTGAAGGGCCAATGTCTGTTTGCGGGCCAGCCAAGCTCCCCAGTGGAGACCCTCACCCCAGGGGGTGTGGCAAGCCTGGGTGAGGGGCTGAGGGCAGTTTTCAGGCTGGCAACAGCTCCCACTGACCCTCCGGGCCACCCGCCTGGGAAGCCGATGGTGGGGTGGAGCTGGTCACCCCATGGCCTCCCGGGCGAGGGCCTCGGGGTCTGGCCGCCTGGTCCCCACCCTCCCAGAAGGCTCCCGCCTGGGAAGTTGATGGTGGGGTGGTGCTGGCCACCTCATGGCCTCCCAGGCAGGGGCCTCGGGGGCCAGACGCCTGGTCCCCGCACTCCCTCCCCCCCAGGCTCTCGCCCGGGAAGTCATCTGCAGGCCCAAGGCGCCGGATGCCTTCCCAGGACGGAGGCTCCCAAGATAGTGCAAGCCGCAGCCCCAGAGAAGCTGCACACCGGGGCTGCGGCCTCCGCCATCTTGGCTGGGCTAATTTGCATACAATAGCTCTGATTGGCTGGTGGGCATGGCTTACCCCCATCCCGGAGAAATGGTTAATTTCAATATTACGCTTTTATTAGTTAAGATAAATTTATTAATAAATAAACAATAACAACATGATATAAAAACAACAAAAACATGCTATAAAAACAATAAAAACATGATATAAAAACAACATTGATACAAACGATGACTGATAAATTTATTAAACTTATTCTAATATCTCCCTGTATATCACAGTAAGAGTGAAAACACTTTCAGAGTGCTTGACTAATTTCCCTTGTGATGAAGTATTTACAACTTTAATGTCACACGCTCTTTGAACTCAAGAGAAATGGACATATAATTGACCATGTGAATACAGGTTCAGATAGGAATATTCCTACTCTGTCTAGAGTTTGTCCTTGTGATTTATTAATAGTCATTGCAAATGCTGGCATCATGGGAAACTGGCATCTTTGAATTAATTTAAATGGGAGGCCAGTGTCAGATGGGGACAAATCAATTCTTGGAATCAGAACAACCTCTCCCTCTGCAGATCCTATTAATACTTCAGCTTTGATAATGTTAGATTGCAATCTTTTGATAATAAATCTGGTATCATTACAAAGATCCCATTTACTATTAAGATTTCTCAGTAGCATGACAATTGTACCTACTTTCAATTTTAATTTATGACACAGCATTCCCAAAGGAGTAATTCTATTAAGAAATTCGATGGTAAATTTTCCTTTTCAGCATCATCTGTTGAGTCAGTGGAATCATCACTCAAATATGTGTAAAACTCTCCACCAAGTATATCCAAAATTTCTTCATTTAATTTTTGAACGTGCTCATGTTTTGGACAAAGAATAGCACATTTAGATATATTTTTAATATTATCTGTAGATATACTATTTCCAAAGGTAGCTTCAATAATAGATCTATTACAAATCATTTCACAGGAGATTTCAATAATATTCATCTCTAAATGAAAACTGCTATCAAGTTTGCCATCTCCATGTTTACTAATCATTCACTATAAGCAGGATCCTCTAATCTCATATTTGTTTTAAGAGACAATTTTCTGAAACATCCTCAAACATCACAGTACTTTAAACTCATCTGTACTATGGCTGATCACATAGCATATGCCACAATACTGAGACATTGTCGAAAATCCCCTCCAAGAAGAACTTTCCCACCAAATATAACATTCAAGTTTATTATTTATCTTAGTAATCTTTCTATGGCATTTATAGCATGACTGGATTCCATGATGCATTCATCAATGATGAGAAGTTTGGCCTTTTTTAATGGTTTTAGAAACTTCATTCTTTATATCAAGTCTAGAACTTAAAGTTTCACTTAATGGAATTGATAATTTATATTGGGAATGAAAGGTTATTCCACCAAGAAGTAAATTTGCAGCAATTCCTGTAGACACTGTGGGTAAAACAGTACCACCATGACCTCTAATATAATGTGTTAAAATTTTATAAAGATAATTTATGGAATATAATGAACATAAACTGATGAACAAAAACAGATCCAGAGGCAGAGAAACATCGATCAAACCATCAAACCTTAGAGGGAAGGTAGGGGAGAGTGGGGATAAGGGGGAGAGATCAACCAAAGGACATGTATGCATGCATATAAGCCTAACCAATGGACTCAGACAACAGGGCGGTGAGGACATGAGTGGAGGGGATGAGGGGATAAGGGGAGGATAAGGACACATATGTAACACCTTAATCAACAAAGATACTTTTAAAAATTTATAAAAATACTAATGGCTTGGTGCACAAAATTCATACACATTAAAAGGGAATTAATTGGAGGAAATATTTTTATATTGCTATTTGCTCTTTCTCTATAATAGAAGTGTCAGATATGAAAGAAAATTAGTAAAATGTATATGAAAATCTCCCTCCTGTCAGAGTCTGGGGCACGCTGCAGCACCCAAAGTCAAGTCCCCACCCACCCGCATGCCTCAAAATTGTGCGAGACCCAGACCCAGCTGGCCCCACCTCTGTCAAGCCCCAGGAGGAAGGGGATGCAGCCTCAGGTCCCAGAGCCTGGTTCCAGGCAGGGGGTGCAGCCTCAGGTCCCCCATCCCAGCCACAGGTCTCCCAGCACTGGCACAGGAGCAGGGGGTGCGGCTTCAAGTCCCCCCGCCCTGGCACCAGGATGGGGGATGTGGATTCAGGTTCCCCGGCTCAGCCTCAGGTCCCCTGGCCCAGCACCAGGGTGAGGGATGCAGCCTCAGGTCCCCTGGGCCCTACACAAGGGTGCAAGGGTGTGACAACCATTTGCATATTAGCTCTTTATTGTATAGGATGTTTTTCCACTACCATCTGGACTATCCAAGAAGAAGCATTTGCGGTGTACAGTTTGATCTTTGATGGCTGAAGTTATATTCTAAAAGGCTGCCAACTCTTCATCTTTCAGAGAATTTATCAAAACCTCTGCCTGTTGTTGCTCATGGGATTCAACACATGTATTTATATTCATTAATAAAGGATAGTCCGGAAGTTTGAAATGTGAACATTTCATTCCATGCAATGGGAATACTTCCTGTATTTCATTAAGGGCATGCACTTCATAGTTTACACAGGCACCTTCTTTTTGGTGTAATTTCCAACAGAAATCTTCAATAAAATGAGATTTATTCTCATCTCATAATTTGTCTGCATCAGAAGGACATCCAAACATACATATATGTAAAAAGTTGCCATAGTTATTTGGGCATATTAAGGATGATTGCATCATCAATCATATCTTTCCAGATAGTGTCGTCAATTAATAATCCTCAATGTTTAGAAGCTTCATGAAATGTATCATAAATTACACCTTCTAGAGTTCACAGATCATCAAAACTTATCGCACCTTTTACATGCAGAAGCAAAAGTCTAAGGTAATATTGTTCTGGTTCTCTAAAGCTCACAGTGAATGGTCTACCTAATACTTTATTCCCACCCTTTTGGCGTTTTGTCCAAGAAGAATTATTAAAAACACTAGGGGCCCGGTGCACAAAAATTTGTGCACTCGGGGTGGAGGGAGTCCCTCAGCCCACCCTGTGCCCTCTCACAGTCTGGGACCCCTCAATGGATATCCTATGATGGCCCCAGTCTGCCAGGTGCCTTCTGTGTGTGTGTGTGTGTGTGTGTGTGTGTG